>JAGKQA010000087.1:0-147235 GCA_022609195.1 Plenodomus libanotidis
AAAGAATATTAATTATTATAATATAATTATTTTAATAACTTTTAAAGATTAATTTATTAATAAAAATTCTTTAAAATACTTTATATTAATAAGGTATTTAATAGGATTATTATAACGATATAGAAATCTTTAAGCTTACCTTTATGCTTACGGCTATTTCTGGTTAAGCTTACTTCGTTGCTTTATTATCCTTAATGCCGTCTTATATAAGGTTTATACCGCCGTTTTTACTATGCTTTAGCTAGTTTATAAGGCTTATAATATTCGGCCTTGCTATATAATTCTTTCGAACCACGAAGCTTAAGATAAACCTCTTAAAAGGGCAAAGCATTACTCTTTATTATTCCTTACTCCTTTTAAATAAATAATAAATTAGAAAAAGCTAAGCTAAACCTAATTAATAGGGCTTATATAATATATAATACCGCTAATTTGCCCTTAGAGCTATAGCCCTTCTTAATGCAAGATACTTATATAATAACCAATTTAACTACTTTCAGTGTAGCAGCCGTGTTAAACCCTGCTGAGGGTTAGGGTCCAGCTTCCTGCCCTTTGGTTGCCTACTTGGGCATCTACGCCACTGCTAGATTAGCCTGCCGTCTGCTTCCTTCGATACCACAAGTCTACACTAAGTTGTCCCCCATTATTGGTCTCTCACAATATCAATGTCGAGCGACGCTAAGGGGGTGCCGCTCTACGCATTACTCTGCACCAGCTTTTCCATGGCTAAGTGCTTGGTTACAGTTTCTTACACTTGGAGTTGAGCTACTGGACGATATAAACGCAACCTGAAATCCGCTGCTCAGAAATCTGAGCTAGCACTAAACCACCCCCCCTCTCCCTCTCCACAGCGTCCAAACAGATTTGTGCACCCAACTTCCAAACGGATGCAAGACCATATCCATCGACGGCATAGTAATAGTCTCTCCTTCACCAACACCACAGGACGACGGCCTTACCGGTCGATAATGGCATTAGTCCAGATACCCACTCGGATGGCCCAGCGGACTACGACGGCATTTTGGTCACTAATATACTTAAGCGGCTGGGAATTGCTGCAAACGAGGGCATCCCTGATCAAGCGTATCAGAAATCCGACCTCGGCGCACCACAGCGCGAGGGAGATGGCGGCCTGGACGTTAGTTCAAAAGCTGAAGAGTGGTGTAACGAGATGGACGAGAAGAACTTGAGTTCCGGGTTGCTGTCCCAGGAAATACTCTACTGACCAATTCTATACAGTCTAGCTTTCGGCCAACTATTGGTCTAAGTCAATATTTTATTGCGGCGGCAAAGTGACAATTATACCGAGAGAATGTATTAATACGTTGATATATATTATGGCTGCGTATGATTCCAATGCCGGAACAACGTATGGCGCGGCGGGCGCTGGGAACTGCGTTAAATATGTGAGCGCCCCCCAATTGAAACAGAACATCACCGTAGACACGACGCATCGCCCCCATGGAATCACATCCCCACACCCAAGTGCGAGGGCGATAATAGCAAGGTAAACAAAGTATTTGTTAAAGCGCTTCCGAGGTCTTCTGTAACCTGGCTGCCGAGGCCTTCAGCAAGGTCCTTACAAACTATAAGTTAGAAGGACGCAGCACAACCAATAATGCTATTCTGGACACCGTAAACCTCGAGCCCAACGGTTGTTTAGTAGGGGGGTGCATCGACATGCTCCTGGGCCAGGACCTGCGTAGGCGATCCCTGCTAGCAAGCTCTAGTTTATGCGAAGGGTGGCAGTTTACCTTTACGGCCGACAACGCCGATAATGCAGGCGACTATCGGATAGACCGCAAGGACGCCTACTCCCGGCTGGACTGCGAGTGCGTCTTGGGGGTTTCATTGGACGCTGGATGCGGCGCGTGGCGGTACAGCATCGCTGCGCCGCACGAGTCTTCGGACAACGACGTCACGGCCGTAAAGCCGAGCGGTCCGGCCAAGAGCTGTAAATCCTATAACGCCCAGCCATAGATCGCGCATAATAAGAGTAATATGTTTTCGTGACAACCATAACAGATTTCATATATACCCAGCCTGATAGGGCCTTAAGGACTCGAGCCAGGACTTCCTCAAGGACATTGGGTGGTACTGGAAGGTGCTATGGAGAACGAGTACTACAACGCTAATGCAACGAACCAGAAGCTAGGTCAATATCAGCCCATTGCCGACTTTTCCTACAAGGACGCCATAGACGACTTTTAACGGGTATATAGGCAATAGTGCATTGAGTACCATTTTAACCTGGTTAGTAAATAGTGTATTATCTCTAGGAAATATTATAAGAGAATGCATAACACCTTAGCGGGATTTAAGGGAGAATAAAGAGCATTTTATATAATACTTAATTATCTGTATAGTAATATCGTATATTCGTCCATAATTTACAATTTATGCCTTCGGCCTGCGAAGAATCTCACTCAAGTATTCATCAAACCGCCCGCTCCAAGGCCAAGACGCACTCGCCTTGCCGTCCTCGCCATGCGTGATAGTCGGCTCTTGGCGCTCGATAATAAGACGTTTTAGCTGCGGTAGCGTCTCCAGGACAATAGAGGCCACTTTCTCATATTGTTCGTGTTCGTTCCGGTGCGATATATAGTTTAGCTCGGCATCTCTCGCGCTCCTAATAAGGTGAGAATGAGTGCCGCACCATGGCCCACCATATATAACACCAATGCGAAGATGCTTTGCAGCAGGGAGGCTAAGTTCTTGCAGGTCAGAAAACTCGGCCAGGACTGCTAAGACGTCCTGCAAAAGGGTTGATTTTGGTTAGATTATAATAACCCAGATATATATATATATATAGTGCTGAAAATGAGTCGACTCTGGATGGTATTACCTTTAAAGTTACGCCTCCTTTACCAGGACGCCGTTCATCTGAGATAGGGTCTCTCATTGGCGGAGGTCTAGGTATGCGGCCATCTAGTTCAATATGAACTAGGCGAGGCATAGATCTCACCATCGCTTTCCCTTATATCGTTAGCCTCATATAATATTCCGATTTCATATAATATTAGCAATAAATAAGACTTACCTGAGATAAGACAAGGCGTTAAATTAGCGAAACTTATTATAGAAAATGCTGTTACCTTGGGCAACTTTGCTGCTGCCTTTACTAGCATCTCAGCATAACTTTGGTCTTTCTCCCGCGTTATGGTCATTATTCCCTCGCACTCGAGCACCTCAACATTCGGACAGACATCGACCATACATTCGCAAAAAGGCGTTAACTCCAGCCTGCATACCGAGGGCAACCACAGCCCCCGCCCGCCGACCAGGCCCTCCCGAAACCGCCGCGCGAATTCCGGCAGCATCGCCCACCGAAGCCTTTCAAGCCCAGTCATGGCCGTCAGCACAGAGGCGAACAGATGCAGAAGCTCGTCCCCTGCCGGGCCTTCCAGATCCTGCCACTCCTCAGTCTGGAGGTCCTTGCTGGCGGCGGACACGCCCCAGTGCACCCACACCTCAACGTCAAGGCTGCGGACGCGTGCCAGCGCGGCGGCCGGACAGCGCTGCAGCTCCAGCAGGCGGCTGCGGGCGTTAGGCCACCCGGCGTGCCGGGTGGCCCAATGGTTGTTTTTAATGCTTAGAGTGTCGAAAAGGTCGGCCGGGACTTCAAGATGGAGATAAGGGTGGAGATCGAGCTCGTCGTCGGTCGGTGCTGGTCTGGCGGAGGCATTATGATGCTGGAGTTTGGACGGAGGGGTCCTATACTTGGTGCCGGGAGGAGAGTAGAGGAAGGATTCCACATCGGGTAGACGCTCCAATATTGACTGGTGTTTGATGATCCACGGGTGTTGAGTGTCTAGGAGGAACTGGGGCATTAATGAATGCTGAGGTAGTTGAGGTTCGTCCATGCTTGCCGCAATGCTTTCCGCTGGAAAGGACTCTGCTATTCGTCTAGAGTAGTCTATGAACGGAAAGAGTGACACTGCCACACCGCATACGGGGGGGTTCTGAAGCTCGACAGACGCAGGAACTCGGAAGCTCGGCAGCGGATTAGTCCGAACAAGACCCTGCACCCACCCTAAATCAACTGCTTCGCCCCAGCCCCCCTGCTACTTGCGTACCTATCACAGTACAACTCTCAGAGATTAATATTCAGCCTTCGCCACCCAAGCGATACCCCACTTAAACTCAAGCACGAAAGCTTTCTCTTCCACCATAACCATTGAAGGCTATAAAATCCCAAATTTTAATAAAATCAAAGCGTCTTTGAATATTCAAGATTACATTTTCATTTTTTGTAACGTAATTTCTACATTGCGAAGCTGCTATATTATGGGACGCGATCTACGCAAACCCTAGCCCTAAGGTGGCGAAGGCTGAATATTAATCCCTGAGAGTTGTACTATACTGGCAATACCCAGACGAATACCTAGCACCCAGGGGCCCCGGCAAGGACTCTCCACCTGGTTTCTTACTATATGTACTATCTGCGCAGAAAATGTGGCCTTATACTTGATCTTAACACCGGCGCTCTGATTAGTTATAATAGTTGTACGATGATTGGTTGCAGTAACCCCGGCTTGCCTCGTTCTCAACTTCCATCGGCTCTTAAAAATATTGGTATTCGGCGATAGCGCAGCTATCCAGCCCACTGCTCCTGGCCCTCCGCCAGGAAGGGAGAAAGCTGGGGCCCATGGATGCGGGCGGCGCGGCCTGCAGTCGCTACAGCTTCGTCTGCGCAACGGCCTGAACTTTAAAGCTTCCTCTCTACAACAACAATAATACAGTCTGGTTGTTATTCAATACTTATACGATCCCCTCTTCTATCATTATCTTTACGATTTGTTATTCCCCATCATTATCATCATTATCATCAGTATGGCTCCGCGAGTTGCACCCTCTTCATTCAATTAAGCAGGTGCGGTTATAGGCTTTTTCAGGCCGCGCAGTATTATGCCTAGGTCGGGCAGCATTCTCAGGACGCGCAATATGTTGTACGTTTAGTGCGTCCCTGGACATCATTCCTGCGCCAAGTAGGCTCTTCTTGCACCGAGTTCCGTTGGACACACGCTGCACCTTGACACCCCGACATCTCCTCATTTGATAACCCCTGCCCCAATGCACAAAGCCCTCCTATCGAAGAGTAGGGGAAAAGGAGACCGGCCAACATCACTCATTGTATTGAAGAAGGGAATCTTGTAGCCGTGTTAGATGCTCTAGAACTCTCTGAGGCACTCTCGTGGCTGTCTAAGCAGATACTCCGTAGAAGGCGACTACGTACCAAAGCTTCAACATATCCAGAGGTTGGCTTCGAAAGGAACGACTCCACCCCGGGAAAAACCAACTCCAGGATCAATTCCACCCACACCTTTCAATTCTGGCCTTGTGATTCGCTCTCTACTGTCACAAAAATAAAAGAATTCCACCCAAATCCCTGAGAACCAAGGGCAGCTAAGACGCAGTGTACTGTGTAGATGGGGGACGGAAGATTATCATTGCGCAACAGGCTCTCTCCCATTAGGTAATGTAAGAATGAGGGTGGTGTAAGGCTACGAGACCTCTAACTTCAGCATTTAGAAGCTACATAGATACAATTGATACTTATTTACAGACTAATTTCCCGCGAAAGGGGCCGCCTCCAGAGCAGAATAAGCCACAAGCAAATTGATAATAAGTGGTCCTTCCATGCCCTGATACTCAGGGCGGCCTAGTATGTTCTTGAGGAAATCAGAAGGACACCTAGGTATACTGCCATGAAATCTAGAAGTTATCAACGTCTCCTATGCCGCATTGAATTAGCATAGGATGTGGCACTACTCCACACGACGATGTCGCTTTCGCTCGTTGCGCGCCACCCGCGTGGAAGACTATCGCTTCGCCCTTTTATTTTTGCTTCCAGCCCCAACCTCGAGGCCTTCTACACTCGGACGAACACACCGGGCCACAACGGACGAGGGATCCTAGCCCAAGAACAACTCGAGTCCTCTAACACTCGAATGAACACCTCACCGAGCTGCAATGGTCAAGGGAACCAAGCTCAACAAACAACTCGAACCCTCCAACACTCGAACGAACACCGCAGCTAGAGTGCACGACAAGACGACGCAGTCGCAAACCAATCCTGACAGGTGCGTCGAAAGCCTTTGGATATCGGCTGGGATGGAACAACACGTCCTTCACAGGTCGTCGTTCCGAGCTGAACGGCGACGAAAGCGTGGGGGTCCCGAAAAAACGGGACTACGTGGGTGTAAGCAAGTGAGAGTCAACGTCCGAACGGCGGCCGTCTATACTCCAGAGTCGTGGTATACCAGATCAGCGTTTATTATCGGACGATTAAGTTTAGGGACTGGTTAGTTCTCTCGCGAGAGAATACGGGTGGATAAATGGCATAAAAGGGACCAGTTGGTCTTAAGCAAGAAGGTACTTTTTGGAAGGTGGCTTTTGGGTCTCGATTTATCCCGCAGAGGTACCTGCTACGGCGGGATGGTTTACTATCAGTTGGACGGCGTAAATAGAACTAATGAAAAAATGAAAAAATCGAACAGAAACAGCTATATAAGCAAAATGCGGCACTGGCAATCGCCTAGGGCAGCTGCCCTGCTGGTATGGACTCACAGACGAATCTTGTTAAGGGAACCTTAAACAGGAATGTCAGCATGCCGGCATATATCACCTGAGAAGGATCAGAACAGAAATGAAGTGTAGAAGAATAAAGCAAGATAAGCTAGATAGAGGAGTCCGGAGGCGAATTTCGACGAAATTGGAGCGTGTGGTGATTTGCCCATCTTGAATCCGCACATATTGAAGTTTGGCGTTGCAACCACCAGTCTCTGGCGGTTCCAAGTGCGTATTTTCGAAGATCCGTAAGCGGAGATCGACTGGAAGCGAATAGAATCCGACGGTTTTACTATTTTTGCAGTGGTCGTTGCGAGTGTTCCGGCCCGCATGGGATGTATGTGCGGCGGCGACTGATGCGAGGCCAGGGGCTGGGGAACTGTTGGACCAACGTTGTGATGGCCTCTGCTTTTAGCGGGGACTATCACTATAGATAGACGGGATCATGTACACAGAGCTCGAGTCGGTTGTGTGGTTTCATGCTTACCTAAGTATAGCTTGTTTGTGGAGCATCACAATAAACAATTATAGGCCTCGCTCTACCTCGGTACCCAGACGACCTAGATACTACAAGCCTACCTTAAACATGCTGACTCGGCTCCTGGTGTGTCCACACAGCGCGCAACGTAGGCAAGGCATCTGACAGCTAAGCCGTCTGGGTTACGAGATAAGACTTTGCCCCACTCGTGGCATGCTGCTCAATATAGGCACAACTTGTTGGCCGAAGCTTTATCTGTGCTCCACCCCTCCAGTCGCCAAACAACGTCAGCACGCTGGGACGGTTCGGGTGCCCTCGGGCGTGGACACGCCGAATATGATGGCCCTCATGGCCCACTGCATTTTGATATGCGCCACTCAATATCCCTGCGTCGTCTTCAACCAACATTGCTTGGTAACGCCGGTGGGAAGTCGATACCAGCCACCTCAAAGCCCTCGTGGATCAAAATAGATATACATTGTGATGATTGGCCGGATGAATGGCCCTGGTTCCTAAAGAGCATCCCTTTGATCTACCTCCTGGGCCTTTTCCGATGACGACCTGTTTGAGGTGTCTGGCCCACCGCACCAGAGAAGCATTTTTGGATTCTTGAAGGAAGATGGATGAGGCTCATAGGGACGAGCAGATACTTGATGGAGACGTGGACATTGAGATGAGGCTATGAGGCACGTTCCCAAGTATAAAGGGTAGTTCCATCGTCGAGATACACCACAATCAACTGGTATACCTCATGATCATTGTCTCCATCGTACTCAGCACATTGCCTTCAGCATCTTACCTCCTTCGGAATCTTGTCTTCTTCAGCATATTGTGTTCCTCTGAATACCCCCTCCTTGTCCAAATTATTATTTTTCGGCAGATTTTCCTCACGAGCGTTGCACTGGACTGGTACCAGGCGCCCTCCGTACGACGAATCACCGGGACATTTCCCAATTCCAAGAAACTTCCACAACAATTTTCTCGCTCTTGATCATGCTCAAATCTCTACTTGTCCTCTTCGCCCTGTGGCAAGTTTGCCTCGGAGCGAACCTTGCTGCGTTCGAGATCGAGTTCGAAAAAGAGTCTGCCCAAGATGGCAACAGTTGCAAAGATTGGCGCCCCGAACTGCAGTCGGCGTACGATGAGGTCGCCGAGCTGGTCGCCGCGTCGATGAAAGACCTTCAAGTCGTGAGCCAAAAGCGACCAAATAAGGGCCACCTCAAAGACTATGAGAATTGGAACCGCATCGACCGGAACCTCAGGCAATTCTTTGGGTTCAGCATCGATGAGAACAAGCCTGATCCCAATAGTGGGTATTTGAAAGATGTGCTTGGTAAGAGCCTCGACCGACTCCGTGTCACTGAGCACCGCTTGACTGGTTGTACGTATGATCTGACCTAACTGCTTCTCCAGACGTTTTCAAGCCAATGGAGGAGACATTCAAGGGTTCTAAGGCCGTGCTTCAATATAACGTGCAATTTGGCAAGCCTGCCATTGCGTGCGGTGACAAGGGCTGGAAATACATCGCGCCCGGAGACATAGATCCCAACGATCGTAAAAAACGCAAGCTTCAAGATATTAAGGAAAGGGCCGACTTTAAAGAAACGGGCGCCTGGGTCTGGAACACCTGCTACCTCTGGATCAAGGACAGGTCCACAGAAGAATTGCCGGAACTGTGCAGAGACGACCCGGAAACACTGGCGGTGGTCGCGCACCGGGCGGAAATACTGACAATGTGTCTCGGTAGGCGGCTCGAGCCCCAGCCGGTCATGGATCGAAGCATAGTGAAAAAAGGGGTACGGATGGACGATATTTCAGATCCCGGCTTCACAATGTGCATTTCGTTCACTATGCTCCACGAGCTCATTCATCTTTTCGGGGCGTGGGGGAATCCTATGGTTGAAGGCTGGCCGAACGCCAAGGAGAGAGCCGGTAAGTTTTCCTCTTTTCTTTTCTATTAGTGTTTGTTTGGCCAAATCCGTCACCGGGGACTGACTTTGAACAATGGCTAGTTATCGATCATCAAGCCGTCGACGCGAAGGGCATGCTTTTGTATGGCCAAAAGATGGTGGACAAGGACGGAGTGCCGTGGTATAAAGACACAACTGAACCCTCGACAAACGGAAAGCCAAACGGAGAGAAGGGCACCTGTAAGTCTTTAGTCCAAAGAAGTATGCGATACAAAGTACGCTTTCTAGCTTAGTAATAGACTTATTCCGAAAAGTTGCAAATCTAGCAACAACGCATCCAAACAATAAAAATACTGGGCCGGGGTTAAGTGTAAATACGGCGGAGGCTTATGCATACTTTGCGCTAGCGTCGTAAGTATGATTCTGACTGTGCAAGGGAACTGGACGGAGCTACCAAGCTCCAATCTAGCGCATACATTAACACATCCTCCTTCCATCTCTCCTCTTGTTTACGAGCGTCCTTTGCTGATTGTCCCAACATTATAGCCTCTTCTCCGAATTCGACTGGACAAAGGATGGCAAGGCGAAGGAGCTTGCAAAGAACTAGGCGTGCACTCCTCATTGATCCTAAAAGGACGTATCAAGTTGCCTCGGCGCAGATGGAGGGTTGAAGATAGGCCATCCTACTGCGACTGTATGGAGTATCTGAAAAAGTATCGCGCGTTGGATATTATTAGAGTGTTCCGTAGGCAGAGTGAATAAGTCACCGAGGGGGCTGCGATACTGCTGCGATGGAGCATAGGGTTAGGTTCAGAGGGGTAGTGTAATTGTGACGTTGAAACCGAATTAGTTCGCGATAGAGATATTATCCCATATCGCACCCCTGCAATGCTCTTCCTTCTATATTATATAATTCCCTACAGCTATAATATCTTTAACCCAAATCCCTCCTACTCCTTTACCTCTTTAAGCCTTTAACCTTATGTCACAGCTTAGCCTTCCTAAGCCCAAAGACCACTGCGCTACCCGAAAGGTTACAAGACAATCGACTGTTCGATTGATCTTGGCTAGGCTTATATCCGCTTCGTCACATTACCCTCCTACTTCTTCTGCCAAGGGTTCGTCCGTAGTTTCTTCGGGTTACGGAGCCTTGGTTGGAGAAGTAATATGGTTCTTCAAGGAGTTCTTGGTCCTTTTGGCACTCCCGGCCGACCCTCCAGGCGGAACGCGATATAAATGGTAACCTGAACCAACTCGGTCGCTGGTTCGAAGTGGGTGCCCGTCACCCACCCCTGTAGTCGATTGTAATGTGACAGCTTAGCCTTCCTAAGCCCAAAGACCACTGCGCTACCCAAAAGGTTATGAGACAATCGACAAATTTTTTTTTAAATTTTTTTTTTGTTTCATTACTCTTATGCAGCCTTTCGGCTATGAAGAGGCAGCTATCTAGCTACAGAAATAATAAATACAGGGATTTAAGCGACCCATAGCCGAATCTTTTAGCTAATTACAACCTATAATTCTTATACAAATTCAATTTTAAGAAAAATTCTGATCCAAAAGAGCAAAACAAATAAGCAGGTAAATAAACAAAAACAAATAACAAAACGAGTGTTTAAGGACGTAAGCCTTTATGCTTAATTCCACATTCATCGATGAATTTTAAAAGACTCTCAATACCTGATTTCATACAAAATAAAACACAAAGATCCAAGGTTTTCGTAGACTTTAATAAGTCTTTCCGTTGCTCCTTATATAAGGAGCAAAATCTGATTATATGAACGCTGGTTTCTGATTTGCTACATCTGCAAAAGGGGGTAACAGATTTACCAATCATATTCAGGTAATTCGCAAAAGGGCCGATCCCATGTAATGATCACACTAAATACCCGTGAGTATATAGAAGGTGTCAGAGGGTTTATGTTAGCAGTAAGGTAGCAGAGGTAACTAAGTGCAATATTAAGAAGATGTGTGTTTGCGCTGTAGGATGATCACTAGCCGTTAGGCTATTCAGGTGTATGGACTGAACACTTAGATTGACAACTGAAGAGCTATGAAGGGAACTATATATCTGGTGCTGACCGTGTCCTTATATCCCATTGCCTTCATACCGTCTTCAGTACTGGATCTATTGGATCGCTGTGATCCCACCGATCCTGGATCGTTTGGATCGCCACGATCCCATCGATCCATATGCTCGCCCTAACCCTTTTGGATTATCTAATCCTTCTTTGCTGACATAAGAGAGATTCCCCGCTTAATGTGTTGGACATCAGGCTTCTAATGGCGCAGTTGACCGCTGGCCTGTTCCTTGACCTGCTGTTGGTCCTTTGGGTCATAACACTAGCAATACAGTAGTAGAGGTGACTGGGGCAATATTGAGAAGCGTTCTTGCGTGTAAGTGCTGATCATTAGCCGTTAGGCTATTCAGGTGTGTAGACTGAATACTTAGATAGCATTTCCTTCATAGCTCTTCAGTTGTCAATCTATCTGGTGCTGACCGTGTCCTTATATCCTATTGCCTTTATACCGTCTTAGTACTGGATCTGTTGGATCACCATACTGATCCTACTGATCCTGTATAGTATCACCTTGGATCAGTTCCTGATCCATACTGATCCATCACATGATTTTTGCTTAGTCATATCCTCTATCCAATGAGTGACTGTGTTCGTAAGGAAATGCCTTGCGGGGTTGGTCGATCCCTGTTTCCTGCGTTGGCCTGATTTCTGACCCAACCACTGTCTGGGTCATAACATTTGTATGGCTAAACGCATTTACAAATAGAAAAGTTCAAAGTTGGCACAAAAAGTGGGGAGTAACACTTGATTGCAGCTGAGAGTAGGTCTTTCGTTTGTCGTCGACAACAAGGACCGGCGTTTCATCTCTTCGCCGGGTTATGGCACCAAACATAGCCCATCTTGAAGTCCATCAGCTTTGGGCATTGCTGTGTTTGTCATGCCGCCCGTGCTATGGAACTTGCGAGCTGCGCTTGTGAGAGATGTGGGATATGTACATGTTGCGTCAAAGTTATGTCGCCTGTGGTATTACAGACTAACCGTCGGAGTGCTCTGCTTACCAAGTAGGTAGGTAAATGCTATGTACCTAAGCACCTACTAGTAGTGAGTAACGCAGACCTTGCCATGCCTCCCCTGTCTTCCCCACAATTACCCCAGATTCTACAGGGCCGCAACAGAGGCATGCGAAGCGACGGAGCTTGGCAGGCCGCGCACCCTTTGCTTCTCAATTGTTACATTCAAGATCCTCTACTTGGTATTGTGGTACAAGGGTTGTTGCGGACGAACCATTGCTGAAACGCGAGTTGCGGTTGAGGCAGTGAATTAGCGTTACTACTGTATTGGCTTGGTCCTTGGCTCATCTAAGGTTGTCGTGCGAAAATGCGGGGGTGGGTCCAACTAGGTATTTTAAACACCAAGCTTGTACCTGGGCAGCTCTAGCTGTTCCCTTCAAAACACCCGTGGACCACCTGCACCAACAGATACCTGTAAGTACTTCGGTATGGAATCAGGGGAGTGCGGAGAACCTTGTGCTACTGGTATGACAAGTTTGCAGGTGGTGGTGCCATTGTCCCTGCCATTGATGAGGAGAAATGCTCAATGGTCTCTCAAATATTGGAGGAGGGGTCAACATGCCATCGGCCCTTTGCTCCTTCCTCTCCGCCGAAAATCGTCCAAGCCTAAAACCAAACGCAGATGCAACGCGGAGAGAAGCCACTTGGCCAGAGTTCCGTGTCTTGTCTTTCTCCTTTCGCCTCCTCAGGTTGGCTCTCCAGGCTCCCTGACTTCTGTACTAGCAGTCGATGATCGTGGAATTTGCATTTGCTTCGGCTGTTTCCTGTCTGTTCACCAACGATTGCATGCTTTCTCAAGCCGCTGTGTGACGGCTGATGAGGCCACCAGAACACGTCGGAGGCGCCTCTCGTGCATACTTCTGTCAATCTGATTCACCACGCAGCAACCATGTCGTGGCCCTTATTCCGGTCAGCACTGACGCACCATGCGCATCTAGCCTCAGCCTCACCTGCTGCTGTGGAGGTAGAGTCCCTCCTTCAGCGTCCGCTGTGTCCTTTGGGTAAGTTGAGTGAGCCCCGCACTTTCAGAGTTCAACGCCACCAAGATGCAATCAGCACAGCTGCATAGCCCATGCCGCCTTTCGCGAAACCAAACCTAATACTGAACCTTAGCGACCACTTTCACTGTTGCTGCTTCTCGCCAGCATCATAACCAGACCCGTCGCAAACAGGCACGTACCACAAGTTTATATCTTACATTACACTTGAAGAAACCACTTCAACTCGTCCGCCATGCCTCGGTCCTGTCCAACATCTCCACGCCACCAACCTCGTCGACTGCTGGCGCCAAGTATTCGACGACCGTCATTCCTCAGACAACCCCGTACAGCAAGCTCACCGTCGGCGTCCCCCGCGAAACTTTCCCCAACGAGAGACGTGTTGCATTGACTCCTCAAAATGTTGCTCTTTTACTCAAGAAGGGATTCGCCAAGGTCCTGGTCGAGAGAGGAGCTGGTGCTGAGGCCCAGTTTATGGACGAAGCATTTGACAAGGCTGGCGCTACTCTGGTTGACGGAGCCTCGCCCGTTTGGCAGCAGTCCAACATCGTGCTCAAGGTCCGCGGACCCAGCGAGACCGAGGTAGACCAGCTTCAAGCGGGTCAGACTCTCATCAGCTTCCTCCAACCCGCTCAGAACAAAGACCTAGTCACGAAAATTTCCGCCAAGAGGGCTACCTCGTTCGCTATGGACCAGATACCTCGCATCAGCCGGGCTCAAGTCTTTGATGCTCTCTCCTCAATGGCCAATATTGCAGGCTACAAAAGTGTACTCGAGGCGTCTAATGAATTTGGTCGGTTTCTGACTGGTCAGGTCACCGCTGCTGGAAAAATTCCTCCGTGTAAACTGCTCGTGATCGGGGCGGGGGTGGCAGGACTCTCAGCCATTGCTACAGCCAGACGCATGGGCGCTGTGGTTCGAGGTTTTGACACGAGACCCGCGGCTAGAGAGCAAGTGGAGAGCCTTGGCGCTGAATTCATCGAGGTCGATTTCCAGGAAGACGGTTCCGGCGCTGGTGGCTATGCCAAAGAGATGTCCAAGGGGTTCATTGAGGCCGAGATGAAGCTTTTCACCGAGCAAGCCAGGGACGTCGATATCATCATCACGACAGCTTTGATTCCAGGCAAGCCCGCTCCGAAGTTGATAACGAAGTCGATGCTTGAGATAATGAAGCCCGGCTCAGTCGTTGTCGATTTGGCTGCTGAGGCTGGAGGAAATTGCGAAAAGACTGTGCCAGGGAAGCTATCCATCTACCACGATGTGAAAATTATTGGTGAGTCGTTCCAGGGTCCGAATAGGAGACAATATGACTGACAGCTGCAGGCTATACGGATCTGCCATCTAGGCTCCCTACGCAATCATCAACGCTGTACTCGAACAACATCACGAAATTCATGCTATCAATGTCGCCTGCCGACAAAGAATTCGGTGTCGACCTTGAGGACGAGGTTGTCAGAGGATCGATCGTCACTCTGAAGGGCGATGTGATTCCGCCTGCTCCACGCCCAGCTCCACCTCCAACCCCAGTGGTCCCTCCTACGAATGCTGCCAAGGAAGCTGAGGTTGTGGCATTGACTCCATTCCAAAAGACTTCCCGCGAGGTGGGTTTCGTGACGGCTGGCATGGCGACAGCCGTCGCACTTGGCAAGGCTACTGGACCGGCTTTCATGGCCAACTTCTCTACTTTCGCCTTAGCTGGACTAATCGGATACCGAGTCATCTGGGGCGTAGCTCCAGCTCTCCACTCGCCTCTGATGTCGGTGACCAACGCAATTTCGGGAATGGTTGGTATTGGAGGTCTCTTCGTCCTGGGAGGAGGAATCGTTCCGGAGACGGTGCCGCAACTCTTCGGTGCTGCCTCAGTCCTCTTGGCATTTGTCAACATATCTGGAGGTTTTGTACTCACTAAGCGCATGCTCGACATGTTCAAGCGGCCCACGGACCCTCCCGAGTTTGCATGGCTCTATGCAGTTCCCGCAGTGGTCTTCGGCGGCGGCTACCTGGCTGCTGCCTCGACTGGGGTTGCAGGTCTCGTTCAAGCCGGCTACATGGTCAGCTCAATTCTGTGTATCAGCTCGATCTCGAGTCTCGCGTCTCAGACCACAGCCCGAATGGGGAATGCACTCGGTATCTTAGGTGTCAGCTCCGGTGTGCTCGCATCGCTGATGGCTGTCGGCTTTTCGCCGGAGGTGCTGACCCAATTTGGTATTCTGGCCACGGCTGGTAGTGTTATCGGGTTTCTGATTGGGAAACGCATCACGCCCACAGATCTACCCCAGACCGTTGCTGCTCTCCACTCAGTCGTCGGTCTAGCGGCTGTGTTGACATCCATTGGCAGTGTCATGGGTGGCCTTGATGGCATTTCAACGCTGCATCTGGTTACTGCTTACCTGGGTGTACTAATTGGTAGGGCTCAAGTATAAGAATTGTGCCGTGGTCTAGCTAACGCTTCTTAGGTGGTATCACGTTTACGGGGTCAATTGTGGCGTTCCTGAAGCTCTCAGCCAAGATGTCATCGAAACCGCTGCACTTGCCCGGACGCCATCTTCTCAACTCAGGCCTGCTTGCAGCCAACGTTGGCACAATGGGAGCTTTCGTCACAATGGCGCCCGGGTCGCCCATGATTGCGGCTGGAGCTCTGGCCGCCAACACTGTTATGTCCTTTATCAAGGGTTACACGACGACAGCTGCCATCGGGGGCGCTGACATGCCCGTAGTTATCACGGTGCTGAATGCCTATTCTGGCTTCGCCCTTGTCGCTGAAGGGTTCATGTTGGAGAATCCTCTGCTTACCACAGTCGGCTCACTCATCGGCGTCAGCGGCTCTATCCTATCCTACATCATGTGCGTCGCCATGAATCGCAGTCTTACCAATGTGCTCTTCGGTGGCATCGCCGCAGCGCCTCAGACAGACTACAAGATCGAAGGCAGCGTTACCCAGACTAATGTGGAAGACGTTTCCGATGCGCTGGTCAATGCCGAGTCCGTCATCATTGTCGTCGGCTACGGTATGGCCGTCGCGAAAGCGCAGTACGCCATCTCCGACATGACGAAGATGATGCGTGCCAAGGGGATCAATGTGCGGTTCGCCATCCATCCTGTCGCAGGACGCATGCCTGGCCAGTGCAACGTGCTGCTGGCCGAGGCAAGCGTGCCGTATGATATCGTGCTGGAAATGGATGAGATCAACGATGACTTCGGGGATACGGACGTGACGCTCGTGATTGGCGCCAACGACACCGTGAACCCTATTGCGCTGGAGCCGGGCTCCCCGATTGCAGGAATGCCGGTTCTGCATGCATGGAAGTCGAAGCAGACGTTCGTCATGAAGCGAGGAATGGCCAGTGGTTATGGTGAGTGCTTGTGCTATCTTGCTTTGCTGTGAAAGATGTTATGAAGGTAAAGATTCTTCGCTGACTAAGTGTGAACGCAGCCGATGTTCCCAACCCAATGTTCATGATGCCCAACACCAAGATGCTCTTTGGTGACGCGGCTTCGTCGACCAATGCGTTGAAGAATGCTATTGAGACGAAACTTGCGTAACGAATCTGTTTTGGAAGGGTGGTTCTTACCGTTCAGATCCTAGAGGTAGATGGGTCTAGATGAGATATGTGTGCATGTGTGCGCGTATGAGGTACTAGGGACTTAGTGGGTATACTATTGTTTCCGTCAATGCGGATTCTTGGTCTTCGCGTCTTGATTCGTAAGTCGATGCTACTGCGATCATTGAGCATCCCTTGGGTACTGTTCTGAACTCGCACTCTTGAGCTTATCAAGTCAATGGGCTGTAAAAATGACTCATCGGCTACCAGCACTCAATCTCTCAAGTATTTCTGGTAGGGGACCTCGCAAGCAGGGTGGTAAGCCTTCAACGCTGTTGGCACATGCAGCTCTTGGAGATGCACGGCCGTGCAATTCAAGGGGCAATCCGCGTTGCCAGTGTGTTCAAAGCCACCGACTCGGCCCGCTTGACAATGGGAGATCCGTGTGAGAAAGCTATTGTGTTCCCAAGGCCACGTCTCCTGGACTGACGCAGGCCCGTCCTCGACGCCTTCTACGCAATACCGAATATTCAATTCTCCCGTTGGCCAGCTCCAAATCGTGTATTACAGCAACAGAAGCCCCATTTGAAATCAAAGGGACATTTGTGATAGCACCACACTGCCGCCCCGTTCGAGCCTGCACCAATGTAGAGGTGCAGCGGTGCTGGCTGGCTATGTGATCTTGATCGATGGCTCCTTGACTTCGACGCTCGATACTGCATGATCGGAATGGGGCTGTTGTCATCTTGAGCAGCGCCGACTGACTTCACGTATTCCTCTCCGGGCGAAAGCTGCTGCAGCTTCGATATGACTTCTTGCAAGTCCACAAATCGACAGGGCATTCGCAAGGGTTCTGCACATGTCCATGGGCCTTCTTCCAATTCTGTGAAACATGGCTTCCAGATGATTTTGGTGGGTAGTGTGTCTGAATCTTCAGCGAACAGATCCGGCGGTTGTTTCATTTAAAAACTTGAAGGCTTTCGGCGGTGCTGTTGCTCTTCATGCTCCAGTCCTCTGGTGTTGGGCCCCACACCAACTCGTTTGTGATCCATGGATCTCTCGAAGAGCTAGACTTCGACTTGGTCAGGCACCTCCAAGTCTCGCTTTCTCTAGCACCGTAACGACGAAGGCCTATACCAGCCTGCTGGATCATATGGGCCCATATTCAGATGCGTCTCAAGACGAGATCCAGCCAGGAAGCTTTCGGTCCACGGAAGACCCCAGTCGGATGCTCCCATACAATGCAACAGAAGCGTGTAGTATCCCAAGGCGTGGCAGGCTTGCTGATGGAACAGCCCGGGATAGGGCTCGTGTTGCTCCCGTGCAAGGCTGGAAGGATCGGCACCGCTCTGCAACACACCCACGCCAAGGCTCACCCACTCGTCGACTGCTTTCGTTGGAAATCCCATGCACGAAAGATTCCAGAAGCGACGAGCCACATGTTGTAACACTGATCTCTGTGAGTGTTTGGTGCACAGAGACGCAAGTTGAGGATCCAATGCCTCTGATCCCAAACACTTGAGAAATCCAGAAGTCGTTGAGCTGATGCCGACTTGCATGGCAACTTCGAACCTTGACGTGATTGGGGCTAGTGATTCATGGAAAGGCATGTTTCGGAGGAATACATCGAGAGAATCCGGATCGATGCACTTCTGTCGCCATTCAAGGCCTATCTTCTGGTCCACCAAGTCATCGATCGGTATTTCGAACGCAGCAGCCTCAATGAACATTCCGTATGCTTGAACCTCCCCGGCATAATCTTCTGGTAAACTGGGGTAATAGGTGTCCTGAGTATTGGCTCAAAGCTTGGTCCAAGACAAAGCCATGGTCCGGCCAGTCAACCTGGTTCCAAAGACACTGGCATATGTGCAGTTGTTTGTTGCCGGCTGCACTGTTGGCAGTACTGGTTAGTATCAACTTCAGCCGGGATATGCGATTGCACCACATACCCTAAGTAGACTCTCATGACCTGATTTAGCGTGACTGTCCCACGAATCGCGAACGTCAAGCAGCCCAGCGTGGCCAGCGTGGCCAGTGTGGAGCATCTTTTGAATCGCGGACAAGTCACCGTTTTCACAGAAATGAAAAATGGAAGAATTGAAGGAAACCAAGTTGTATGTTTTGAGGTTCAAGTTCAAGCCGTGCTGGCTGATATTGAAAGCAACATCCCACGCTCGTCGACAAAGTTGTCTTGGAATATGTTATTACTGGTGACGAGCAGGGAGGGGGTCCTCCTTCTGCGCTCGGACCATATTTATCCAAAAAAGGATGTCAATACAGCTACACTTATACCTATACACAGCCATATTTAGATATCATAGTATATAGTGGATATTATAGCAACAAGATTTGATAGGAATATATTGTGTAGATACTTATCCGATAGTAATATCCTACGCATAAAATAAAGCCTCGAATAAGCGACATATTAGCTAAAAAATATTATTAGCACCCCTCCCCCCCTTATATAGCATATTTCCGGATTGTATATGCTCTATGTTTATGCTATTTTATTACCAAAAAAAAACTCGGACTGGAAAATATATCCTCTTTGAGGAAAATATGCTATATCTGGATATGCTATATTAGGGGGAACCACTGTACCAGGCCTGCACCACCGGTGACAACGCCGAAGACGACTTCAATGCTAGACATGTTGCGATACACTCCAAATTTTGAGCGGAGAAATGTTTTGCGACTTTGCGGATGGATGTCCTTGCAGACGGAGAAAACGAGTGGGGACGCCACAAAAACGCTGGAAATGCCGGTGTCATCCAATAATGAGAATCTTTTCATATAGAAATGTCCACGTCGCTGTTGGATGCAGGTTGCCAAACATTGTGATCACTGTCACTTAGTGCGCAGACTATTGCGGCCAGACAACCGTGTCGTGGCACACATATTCCCACAAAACCAGTGTCTATGGCTCTCGAACTGCAAGCCCTGATGCAGTCAGCAATAGGCGAGTGCATCTGCGAAAACGCTGGTGGAACAGTTACACGTTATCACTTTTAGTCTCCTTTTTGTTCCGCTCCCTTTCCTTGATAATGTTCCGGCTGGTGATTCGAGTGTCAGGCTGGTCGCTAATTGCATCCTCAACGGTATCTTCAACATATAGTCGTTGTAGAAGGTCTGTGAGACACCCGAGCCAGTGCAAGGCAATAGCCTCCTTGCGATTCTAAAGAGGTTGTACTCAACTCACAATTTCCCTGCGGACTTCCACTTCGGGAAGGGTCTCATCAATATCGTGCCTTGAAAACGCGCCGAGGAACTGATGCTGGTGATGGGGAAATCTGGCGGGTGGACAAGTCTCGAAAGGAAAAAAAAATGTATGGAGGTATACGTAATCACGATGTTGTGCTCTAGTACGAAGCACTCGTCGTTAACACCTCGGCCGGATGACTCTTCGGCGTGAGCTCAGAAACATTGGAAACCCCCTGCGTGGCTCCACCAAGGCTTATTTATTTGTGAGACCAGGTTCGGACTTTCCACCTTGCACCATTATCGTGGTGGAAAAAAAAAAAAAAAGACTCTCCAAGGGGCTGGATATATACCCGACGCTTGTGAACTTGACAAGACAGCGTTTCTGAGTCAAGGTATTGTCAAGCTTGATATCGAAGAGCCGCGATGGGTGCCACACAAGCGCCAACCCAGATCCTCGTGTCGAGACGGGTATTCCCGGACACTCCATCAGCAACGGGGCCAGTCAACAAACCTCTGTCCATTGCCGATGCAACAACCGTTCGATTTTCCATTTGCGGCGCAATCTGGTTTTACGATGCTAGCCCAGCAACAAACGACACCGGCCTCCTTGTGCACCGTCTCGAGCAGAGTCTGCGCCAAACCCTCGATGTCTACCGTCACTTTGGCGGACAGCTAAGGTGGTCTACCCCGGCAGACGCCACTATCTTGCCTGGACTGCAGACCCTCGGGCGCCCATTGATCACGTACAACGCCTCGACGGATCCCGGCGTGGAGCTTACGCATGCCGAGGACGTAAGACCTCTCAGCCGTTTTTTGCCTAGCAAAGGCCGGACGGCCGAGAAGAAAATATGGAACGCTACAAATTTTCAGCAGGATCAGCTTTTGCCGTCCTGTCCGCTTGCATTCCACCCAGATATGGGGGCATTTGAAGGTCTTCCGGGCGTAAGCGCGCAGCTGACCGTATTCGCGTGCGGCGGCTGGGCGCTGGGCGTGCGTATGACACACTGTCTGGGCGATGCCATGTGCTTGACTGCCTTCACGAAGGCATGGGCGGAGCGAGCACGGGCTCTAATCTCGGGCAGTGCCGGCGAAGAGGGTGTTGCACAGGCGGGAGTCGTGTTCGAGCCTGCTCTGCTGGATGCCCATGCTGGACTCACCCACAGTGAGCCCGCGGATGAGGAGAAGCTCGCACTCGCTCGCTCGCTACCCATTCATCGGTACGACTGCTGGGACACAGACGCTCCCGGCATACCCATGTGGGCTCGCAACGACGCTACCGCTACCAGGCCCGACGCGCAGACGCTGGCTAGCATTCAACTCAGCCCGGCGACCCAGCCGCCATGGGATAAGTGGGATGCGAGCGCTGAAATCGAGCACGTGCAGATCCGAGTCACGGCGGACGAAGTGCGGCGGTTGAAGGAGGCTGCACAGGTTGGCCTGCCTGCCGGCGAGTTTGTGTCTCGTCTCGATGCGCTGATCGCGTATTTGTGGATCGCCATCAACCGCGCGCGCGGGCTGCAGGACCTGCAAGATGAGAACGTCTACCTGAACGTGACGCTCGGGCTACGCAGTCGCGTAGAGCCGCCGCTGCCGGATATATTCGCGGGCTCACCCCTGATGCTAGGACACCTAGCTTGGACTGGACGCGAAGTGTGCTCCGCCTCTCTCGGGTCGGTGGCGCTTTCGCTTCGCAAGATGATGGCGCGATTCACGTCTGAAGCTGTTGGGGCGTATCTGCATGATGCAGCTCATGAAACCAGTCCGCAGAGACTTTGGCAAGCCTTTTTGGGAGAAAGGCAGGTTGGTGTGACCAGCTGGACGAAGGCAGGAGTCTACGAAATCGACTTTGGGGCGGACAGGCCACGTTATGTGCAGGCACGTATGCCTCGACTGGCTGGACAGTTGCAAATCCTGGACATAGGCGAGACAGGAGAGCATGAGGTTAGTTTGTGTCTTGAGAAAGAGGCTATGAGACAAGTGCTGGAAACCTGGTCAGTATAGGTCAGGCCAAATTTGGTTTCGATTAGTTTGCACTATGTGCGTAACTACTAGGCGGCTTGGGTGCATTTGGCTTATAGATGGCGGCTCCAACTTATGCGCTCATCCGATACACTCTGACACTCTGAAAAGGTCCACTAGCAAAGACACACAAAATCGAATGCAAATTTCAAACCTTAATAAATTCTCTGCTATTCCCTGTAAGACCAAAGCTCTCAAATTGCCATGAGTGCAAGAGAAATTTCCCTGCCCGTCTCATGCGAGCCAGACAAGCAAATCGAAGCGAAGCTCGCAGTATCTACGAGCCTGAAAGACAACATTGGCCAGTATTGGATGATGCTTTATTCTCAGGTTCAAAGTCTCTTCTACATGTATATCCACATCATCTTGAGTTGATGCGGGAGCCGCGGCATGCTGATCACAATGTGACCACATGCCGACACTTACTGGATGCAATCAGATCTACCTAAGCACATGATTTACCAGAAAACCCCACAGATCCTTGGAAGACACTCCATAATCCAAGCCCGTCGTTCACACTGTACAATGTGCTTTTGAAAAGAGATGATCGCTTGGTTATGCCATAAACCGCCCTAGTGATCTTCGCTCAGGAGACTCGTGTGTTTTAGCTTTTAAAGCTTATTCGCACTATTTCCTCCTAGCAACTTACGAGGTTGCGGTGCATGTTTGATGAACAGGAAGGAGGGAAGTCGTCGGTCGGAGAAGCTGCAGAAGGCCCCATGTACTCCATGCACGCACTCCTCTTTCGTTCTGACCGTGATAGTGAATACGCACGGATCTGAGTACTAATGAGAAATAGTCAACTCTGAAGACTCTAGCCAGTGAATCGAGATGGCTGGTCAGTGAGACGCATCGCGATGCGGGGTCGATGGCGATCTTGGGGATGTGGGCATGGTTGGCAGAGGTGAGGCTTGCTGGGGGGCAGAGGAGTGGGTATACGCTAACCAGAAGATGTGATGGGACTGTGAGTGGCTCCAAAAGCGATTCTGATAGAAATAACTTGACAGAGGAGGAGAGGCAAGAAGATGTGATCCTCGAGACGGCCTCGTTGAAATGGATTTTTTTTTTTTTTTTTTTTTTTTTTTGCAAGGGAGATACGCTGTCCACATTCTTCATGATACTTACTCTTGAACGACTTTTGCACAGCTGTCAGCCGGTATGTCGACCCCGTCTCGCGGAAATGAGCTGCTTCATCACGAGATATTGTCACCGTTTCTGAACTACGACAAGAACACAGATCAGCAGCGGAATCAGGTAAAGTCTCTCGGCTACTAGTTGTGCCTAGTATTTGTCTAGCCTTGGGTAGTAGTTAGCCGAGATCATAGCTTACCATTCGTACCTAAATAGCTGTGGAGTACGCTGGAATAGTGCTTGCAATCAATCCATTGGCTTCCTGGGTTAGAGCTGCGAGCAATGAGTGGTGGGGCTGATTGACACGACATGCAGTGCAATGCTATTAGACACATCTAAGTTTGACAAAAGTCTAGTGTATCAACAAAACTCTATGGACCATGTTTGTATGCTGATGCGCCAATTCAATTCTCGCCCACGGCCTCCTGGGCAACTCAGACGTCTCCGCATCGGTCGAAGCACCGATCTGGGGCAAGTCTCGATAATTTTTTTTCCTCTTTCCTTTTCAGCGGAATGTACGTGGTTGGTACGAGATGTTGGAGCATCCGGCACAACGTCCAAAACCCTACCCCAAGGCCTGCGTTCTCTGACTCCTCGACACCAGAGGGCTCGGTCTGACCATCTGCGTCCACCACGTCAGTATTACTGTGTTCGGACGCCAGGCCCGCTTCGCAGCCTATTTAGCCACAGACACGTCTCACGCGCCACCACTTGTTGCAACATGTGCCTCACCATATCCCAGGCACGAACCTCCACGGCACTCGCTTGCAGTACTCATCCCAAAACAGCCCATATTTGGCACTCCCACGCCTCTCGTCCCGGATGCAGCGATGTACGAGCAGCACTGCCATAAAAATGGCATAGAACCACACCACAAGCTTCGTAGTGCCACACAGCGCGCACATGGCCGTGCTCAGTAGCAGATCCCCCACATAATTTGCATGCCGCGACCAGCCCCACCACCCGCTGCAAAGCAGGATGCTCTCGTGCGTCGCGCCGTCTGAGGTCTTGTACGGCGCGCGGATGAATTGCGCGGGGCGGCCCCAGATCAGGCAGTCCCCGTTGGAGCGGCGCACGTGGTCCTTCTGGTCGTTGACGGAGCGAAAGAGCGCGTAGCCGGCGATGCCGCTGAGGAAAACGAATGCGAGGTAGAGCGGGCTGGGCTCGTTGGGGTAGAGGCCGAGGTACTGTGCTTGGAGCGTGTATGTCGTCGGCAGGAAGCAGAAGCAGCCCCAGGCGAGGTAGAAGCCGTAGTGGTCGTGGGCGATGTCGATGGTGCGGAGGTACCAGGACTCGTTGACGAAGAAATCCAGGACGTAGATGGTTTGCAGTATGGTGACCAGGACGAGGGAGGGGGAGATGTAGCCGTATTCTTGATACTGATACGCAATGGTTGAAATGTTGCTGCAGATAGGTGTCAGCATCTCAAATAGGTGTGTCGTATGCCATTCCACTGCAAATATCCATTGCTCATCTCTATGCTCTCTTAATCGACTCACATTAAGGTCCATGAAAGCATCCCAGGTCGTCCGTTGGTGAACAGCTTGAAGTCGAATGTCTTGCCGAGCCTGGGATTCAGTTCGATGCCCATGTAGAAGTCATATGCGGCGGATCCTGTGGGAGTATCAGCAAAGGTTCTGCGAAGCTGCACAAGCAGATGCGTTTGGCCACTCAATAACGCGTGTTGAGCGAGCCACGGAATTAGATGGCTTTAGGGACCTGGTCTGTAATTGGAAGCCACACTCACCACTGAACTTCCTGTCCTCAGCATGAGTTGGGAACACATAGGCCTTGGCAAACGCAAACGCCGTCACCAAAAAGCCCACCAAGTTCATGGCAGCCACCAGACCGCTCCAGTTCCGTGGTATGAAGCCAGGATCGAGGATCCCATACCAGCACAAGACCACGTACACGACGTGAGTTACGACCCACGCAGAGAGACCATTGGTGCGGTACGCCAGTAAATGACCGGCAGGAGTGCGCTGACCAGAATTGATGGGACCGGGCAGCCACACGAACAGACCTGCTTGTAGCAGTATGAACAAGCCATAGACGGCCGACGCCTTGAGGGTGAGTTTCGGACCGTGATTGATGAGTAACGTGAGAAAGCCTTCCCGGAAACCAGCTGCCAGGAATTCAGACAAGGCCCCATCATATCGCGAGAGGGTGACGAAGGCGAAGAGCGATGACATGGGCGCCAAGAGCACAGGTGAAGCGGCCAGTAGCGAGCGGAACCAAGTCCTCCCCCCCGTTGCACGCCCCCACGAGAGCTGCGTCGAGATCTTTGAGTTGATGAGCAGACCCGACTGCATGATGAGACTTCGTTCGCCTCCAATAGTGGTGGTGGTAGCCGACAGCGCTGCGCTCTCTGCGCGCATGGTCATCATATCGATGTCCCTCATCGTGCTGCTGTGCTGCTGTGCTGCTGTGCTGCTGTGCTGCTGTGCTGCTGTGCTGCTGTGCTGCTAGAGTCAAATTAGGAGAGGCTAGCCGCGAAGCGTGCACCGGCTCAGCGCGTGTATGAGGTCTGGGAGAAAGGGTAAGCGAGGCCGAGCACAGTCATGCTCCTGCTCGTACGCACGTAGGTTGTTGATTTTGTGTTCCCAGCAAAGCATTGAGTGGCAGAACACCGGGTCCGGGTGACGGGTCCTTATTATAGACCAAGTAGTCAGTACCAGGTCGTGGGTGTCAGGAGGTGGTCAGCTGTTCAGCGTTGTGGACGGGAAAGTCATCATGGTGCTGAAACGGCGAGGTGAAGTGATCGGTGGTTAGACAATTTAGGGCGCACTAGCCCCAGGGGAAGCTCTTGAGCTTAGGCCGCGGGTTCAAAGTTCCAGGTGCCCTGGTGCCCGGGTGGTTCTGGTTCTGGTTCTGGTGCTGCCCAGGTGGTTGCCAGGCGCCGGCGAGACCAAGAGCGAGACCAAGACCAAGACCAAGACCACGACCAGGATCCGGTCCGCAACAAGTAGCCTGGCATTTATCTCCCGGCTCCCGGTCGAGCGATCAAGCGAAATGTAGACCGCGCCGAAAATCCTGAAGTGCCAAAATGTCCATCCTCAGCTCATCACACTGTGAAGATTGTGCCTAGTTTGCCTCTGTCTGGGGCCAACCTTGGGCAATTGGGGCACTGTCCAGCTCTACCGTGACACCGCAAGATTGTGCCGTTTAATTGACTGATCTCTGGCTGAGGCGGTCCCGAGGCGGCAAGTGCTCGTCATCCAAACCTTCTTAGTGCGTTATTGCCCAGGCTCCAAGCCACATCCATGGCGCAACAATCCGACCCCTCTGACCGTCTGCACACGTACGTACCAGTTGGGAAGGCGTGCAGTGCCATGACAACAGGACAAAAGAAAAGAGGCACAGAGACACACTTGCTCCAGATAGGGGCCTGAAGTTGCACGCCTCCCAACTCCCGCGAGACTAGGAGCCTGCATTGTTGTGGGTGGCTGGGCGTTGCACGCGCCTCGCGCCTCAACCGTGCTGGAGCTATGATCCCGGCTCAAAAGGTACCTGCAGAATGCAGACGGATGAAAACCTAAAAAGTCCAAAACACACGGCACTACCATGTCGTCCATGCAGGAGCGAGTTTAAATTGGAAACTTGGCACCGAGGGGTCCATGCAGGTGATGCAAGTGATGCAAGTGATGCAAGTGATGTAAACCTTATCTGACTCCCTTCCTCGGTCAGTCAAGCTATCAAGTCAGGTAATGCTGGAGCTTTCGTATTCCCACCTACTGTGTACCTAGGTAAGACTGATTGCCTCACACGGCCCGGGGGCCCAACACCTGCCGTCTCGTCACACCACGCTCGTGCCGGAAGCCTCCCTCGCTGAGTGTTGGCAGCGTTTGAGCATGCGTGAGTTCGGGTCTGCTCAGCTGAGCCTGCAAAAGGAGTCATCGACAATGCCTGATAAGGCCGATTCGTAGTCGAGGCCGCGTAACGTCTTTTGTAGCTGCAGCATGCGGCCCAAGCCACCAGCTGAACGTGGGGGGTCCTTGGGTCTTGGGGTCTTGGGTCTTGGGTTTTGAGGCTGAGGCTGAGGCTTGAGGCTTGAGGCTTACAGCTTACAGCTTACAGCTCACGGCCTGCATCATACTACCTCAGTGATTGCATGCGGACGAACCACGGATACCCCGTCGTGAACATGAAGTTATCAGGAGCTTTTGCCTGATTAGGTACACACTCCCTCAAGCGCCTCTCCGGTACGGCCCGGTAAGTAGTGCTTACCTTCAATACAATGCACTACCCACCATATATACTCCGAATCAATACCAGTAGTGAGATGGGAGGTCGGTCAAGCTCCATCAGTCCACCAAAGCTGCTGTAATTGTGGCAGCCTGCAACGTGGTAACTTGGTGCGAGGGAGGCCCAAGACAGACAAGTCGACAACCGACAATCGCCAACCCGATGGCTTCAGAGAAGCGCGTCCTAGCTGTACGTGTGAGGCTGCACGGCGTCACACCGCGGCGCACATTCCTACATCGTTCGTACCATCACCAACAGCCACATACTATGTACAACGCACTCAATAGCGTGATGCGTGTCATCCTGCACACCGCCGGGGCATTCTCCTGAACCATCGCAGACTGAACTCTTCCCCAGGCATACTGACTGGCCCCCCGAGATTACCCCACAGCCGCCGAAGGTCTGGCCTGGTTCGGTGGAGAGACTGCGGAGAAGAAAACGGGTCCGGGGACTATTTTGCGGGGGACGCACGACAAGTGGAGCACCCCATGCAGGGCAGTGTCCACTCGAGCAAGCAGGAGGAGATTGCATCGCAGTCATCAGACCATGGCGATTTTTTCCATCTAGCATTGGCGGTACACGACGGACTAGTGGCCCGGGGGCAGAAGAAGTGTGGGGAAGGAGCGAAAGATGCAGGTTATAATGAGCGACCATCGCCTCACTCACTACATATGGCTCGTCGACGCCTCGACGTCTCACCGTGCCTCACACCCAGTGACCTCACGTGACAGTACAGCCAACCGCGCGCCATGGCTTCCCTCCTCCTCCTCACCCTGCTGCTCACCAGCAGTCCCAGCCCGGCCCTGGCAGCCTCCTACAACGGCCTGGCCGTAACCCCCCAAATGGGCTGGAACACCTGGAACGCCTTCGCCTGCAGCGTCGACGCCGAGCTGCTCGAATACTCGGCTCGTGCCATCGTCGACCTCGGGCTCCGCGACGTTGGCTACGAGTACGTGATCCTCGACGACTGCTGGTCGCACGGCCGCAACAGCTCCGGCAACGGCTCCATCATCGTCGACACCACCAAATTTCCCAACGGCATGGCGGCCGTCGCTGACGACGTGCACGCGCTGGGTCTGAAGTTCGGCATGTACTCGGACGCTGGGCGGTACACGTGCGGGCAGTATGAGGGCAGTCTGGGCCATGAGGAGGTCGATGCGCAGACGTTTGCCAATTGGGGGGTGGACTACTTGAAGTATGATAATTGCTACAATCAGGGCAATGCCGGCACGCAGTATTTGAGCCGGAATCGCTACGATACTATGAGCCAGGCGCTGAATGCCACGGGCCGGCCGGTTTTGTACTCACTGTGCAACTGGGGAGAGGACTACCCCTGGAACTGGTTCGTCATCCGCTCAAGAACTTACTGCTGCGGGGTACTTTTGCTGACTATGGTTACAGGGGTACGACGATTGCCAACAGCTGGAGGATCTCGGGGGATGTCTACGATGCATACGACAAGCCCGATGACCGGTGCCCCTGCGACGGTCCTGATGCGTGGAACTGCGGCCTCCCAGGCTTCCATTGCTCAACTTTGAACATCTTGAACAAGGCCTCATTTATAGTCTCCAAGGCGCAAAGCGGAGGGTGGAATGACTTGGACATGCTCACGGTTGGTCTGGGAGGCCAGACCGACGCGGAATACGTGACCCTCTTCTCGATGTGGTGTGCAGTCAAGAGGTAAGCCGGCCACCAGGCACATTGCAACACCATGCGTAGAGAACACCGCTAACCAGTCGTCACAGCCCTTTGCTCATGGGCAACGACTTCAGCAAAATCACCAATAGCACCCTTAGCATCCTCGCGAACGCGGCCGCCATCGCCGTAAGCCAGGACCCTCTCGGCAACTCCGCAGTTCGCCGCTGGTACTACGACACAGACTCGCCAGACGAGTACGGCAAGTCCAGCATCCAGATGTGGTCCGGCAATCTGAACTCGACGACCGACAGCGAGTGGAACGACATGGTCGTCGTGCTCGTCAACAGCCAGAACACCTCGGCCACGCTGAACGCCACGCTCGCGGATATCTTCGTCGACTCCGGTACCTACGGCACCGCGCCGCAAGCAGCGCTATCTTGGGAGGTGCGCGACTTGTGGACGAACCGCATGACCGAGGCGGAGGCGCAGGCGGTCATCGATGCTGCGTATGCCACGGAGGCTGGCAGCGGGGTCGCGGGCAATGTGACGACAAAGTTGTACAATGCTACGCAGACGTCGTATGCTGCTGGCTTGGAGGCTAAGAATGAGTTGCTACTGGGCTCAGTCGTGGGCACGGTTGCGCCGCAGGGAACGCTCACGGCGGAGGTGGACAGGCATGGTGTTGCCATGTTCAGGCTGAGGGCTGTGCCGACTGCTGCTGTGAGGAGGAGGACGGAGCTGTAAACTCGTCGTCTGTATGCATATTAGTAGAGCCCTAGTTAGTATCCAGAACACCAACATGAGTGTCATTGCAACACCACCACCACCACATAATGTGCCGTCTTGGTGTGTAAGACCTCAAGCGCATCTGATATTCTGAACGATCAAGGCTGCCAGATGACTAGCTTTGTGTCGCAAAAATGACCGTCAGTCTATTCCATTCGGCTCTGGTGTCTGCCATCTTATGTACACGGCCCTCCACTTCTCTCCCGTCTTCTCTCCTATCTCTGCTTGGCAAAAGGTTCCCACGCATCAATCTTCGGCTTGACTCTGTGTCGATATTAGCTCTGTCCCTATTATAATCACATGGCTATTCTTTCGCAGTATCCACGTACGTATTGTATGGCTTGTACGCGCCCCTCGTCGCGGTGTAGTTGGGGATATGGAACGGTTTCGCCCAGCTACGGTTGGTCTTGGCCAGAGGGTCGAGGGTCGGGGGCGTGTCAACGGCGTATGACATCCATGCGTGCCACAAGGGCTCGATCTGTGCGCTGTTATGGGCGTACACGCCTTCGTCAGCCTCTGATCCTCACGTGAGGTCCCAGGGGGCTTTTGAATTGACATACGGATCGTAGTCGTGTACCTTGTAGTCCACCCATCGTGTTCGTACTGTGCTCGTCGTTCAGTCATGGTTCCAGCAGTGTGCGTGAAGAAAGGAACGTTTCGTACGAGGCAGCTCGTCCGCCATGTTCTCGTAGAACTTGTTGCCAAACTTGTCGGTGCCAATCAGGGTGCCGGCCTTGGTGTCACCTGTTCTCCTTGTCAGTCTTTCTCCTTTGTATTCCTGGTAGGACATTGCAGCATACCGATGTACTGTTTGCGAAAGCCAATGTGTCAATTGTTATCTGCCAGGGATGAATCGGGCGTCGAGGGGCAAACGTACTTGGAGTTGGTGCCAGTATTCCTGGGAAGCGACTAGTTAGCAGAGGCGCAAAGCGGCGTTGGACGGGTCAATTACCTTCAAGCCAACCTTTCGCAGGTTGCCGAGCGTTCTTGAAAGTGTCGACATATTCGCGGCTGCTGAGTGTGCGTGCTAATGTCGAGAGAGGCTATTGAGGCGAACGAAGTCGTCACGATGTTGCCAGGGCAGTAATCCCGGCGGGCACTTTTATCTCAGGAGCAGGCTGTTCGTCTGAACTTATCTCGGACGACGGTACGTACCGCCCCAGTCTGTTTTCCTCGAGAATCACCGCCCTCGATTTCAGGAAGGTGACGAACAAAACCTACAAAATACAGTCATATCTGTTGTTGTCGCCTCTCACACTGGCAATGCTCGCTCGGACTGCCGTCACAAGATGTGGCGTTCGTAAAGCTCGACTGGCGTTTTCCTTCACGCCAAACTTCCGCTCCACAAGGCTCCCGCAGGCCCGCCAATATGCGACAGCCGGTGCAGGCGCAGCTACTACGTCGAGTAGCATGAGCTCCGCGGGCATGCTGGCGCCCTTCGTCAGCGAGCTGGACAAGATTGCGCCCTCATTTCCGGTCCATGGCTCACAGATCCGGATACTGGAGACCCCGGCTGAGTTCTACGACACGCTGAAGGACAAGATACGCAAGGCCAAGAAGCGGATTTTCCTGTCGACGCTGTATATCGGCAAGTCGGAGCGAGAGCTCATCACCACTCTACAGGAGGCCTTGAGGAAGAATCCGGATCTCAAGCTGAACATTTTGACGGACGCTTTGCGAGGCACCAGGGAGGCTCCCCAACCCTCATGCGCGTCTCTGCTGGCGCCCTTGGTCGACGAATTTGGACCGGAGAGAGTCGAGATACGGATGTACCATACGCCCAATTTGGCAGGTTTACGGAAGAAGTACATTCCCAAGCGGATCAACGAGGGCTGGGGCTTGCAGCATATGAAGCTTTATGGCTTTGACGATGAGATATTGCTGTCCGGAGCCAACCTCTCGTCAGACTATTTCACCAACCGGCAGGATCGCTATCACCTCTTTTCCTCCAAAGAGATCACACAATTCTTCTGGGGGCTCCACAGCGCTGTCTCTTCACTCAGCTTCAAGATTGAACCATCAAAATCCCAGGCTGGGTTTGAGCAGGTATGGCCAGCCGAGAATACCGCGCCTTCGCCTCTCGAGAACCCCAGAGAATTTGTTGCCAAAGCAACGTCGAAAATCACAGATGTCATTCTACCATCAAAGACGATGGGACCAGCACCAACGGGAAATCACGACACAAGCGTCTACCCTTTGGCGCAACTCACCCAGCTGCTTTCTCCTGATCAATCGACGGAGCTGCCGGCTCTCACTCACGTCCTAAAGACACTGGCGGCGCCTGAGTTCTCTAATTCTTCTTGGGCTTTCACTGCCGGCTACTTCAATCCCGCCCCGTCACTCACCAAACTTTTATTGTCCACAGCCTCTCACCACAACGTTGTCATCACGGCGTCCCCATTCGCGAATGGCTTCTACCAATCGAAAGGTGTGTCCGGCATGCTTCCGGATGCATATACACTGCTCGCGAGACACTTCCTTCGAGATGCCCATATACGCAAGAAGGACCTCGCAATCACCCTCAAAGAATGGCGCAAAGGCACTGTCAACGAGCCCGGCGGCTGGACCTATCATGCCAAGGGACTGTGGGTCACGCTTCCCTCCGAGTCCAATCCCTCGCTGAGTCTGGTGGGAAGCTCGAACTACACCAAGCGGAGTTACTCGCTGGATCTCGAGGCGAATGCGATGATCCTAACGAATAATGAAGATCTGAAGAAGAGGCTGGGAGATGAGCAGCGGTGGTTGCAGGAGCATGCGACGCAAGTCACGCGAGACGATTTCGCTAGGACGGAGAGGAGAGTCAGCTTGAAGGTGCGGGTTGCCATGTGGATTGTTTCGCTGGTCGGTGGAGCCCTCTGAAGATCCTGTCTGCAGGACTAGTCTCCAGCAACGCGCCTGAGCTCAAACCTCAGCATGATCAGCATTGCTGCCTGAGCTGGAGGTCCGCCGTGCCGATTATATTGGTCCTCATGCGAATTGCATCGGCGGCGCTGGCGTGAACAAGTTGATTGAGGCCACCCAAGCAAAGAGACATTTGCCGCATTGCACGACCGAAGGATTACGGCCTCGGAGGCCACTCGGAGGCGGCAGGAAAATATCCTCAGATCAAGCGACGCATCAACACGGTAATACCCGCTCATTACTCGTCTTTCAAATCCCTGCGATGTTGACTCCCTTTGCCACCCACAGCTCGGTATTGTCGGAGAAGTTTTGTGTGTCTCTAGTCGACTCTGTAAGGGCAACAGGTCAAACAATATTGCAATTTACCCCAGACTCGGAGCTCACAGACGTTCATGGAGTGCGAGGACAAGCTTTTTGGCATGTTTTTCCCAAGAATGTTTGCACGCCTAGGGCGCCGAATCGGGATTCAGACTCCCGGATCGACTCGTTTCCGGCCGCCTCCTCCCGGGGCGCCGTGGTGCCGACCGCGTGGCATTTTGCAACGTCCGGGCCGAACTTGGCGATTCGGATTAGGCCGATGCTGTCCACTGATCAACATATCTATTCCTGTCCAATACTCTCAATCTTACGAAACAGGCACAATCAGACGAGCATTGCTTGTGTCCACTTTCGCCAAACAAAAAGGCTCATGCCGCTAGCTCTTGTCTTATTGGCGCTACAGCTGCCGGAAGCCTTCCCATCCGGCCTTACAGGATTGACCCCACATGACTTCCCGCACGCCATCATTTTGTGTGTGTGCTTGAGAAGGCTTCGGGAGGGAGGAAGCCGTCCTTTACGGATCCATCTACTTGATGTCGCAGGGGAGCACGGGTGAACAACGTTTGCGTTTCAGCGAATGGCTGTGTCAGTCGTGGAGCCACGCTTTCGGATACTAGCCATCCCGACCATGAATGTCATCCTAGTCTGCACGTCTATCATCCCTGGAATGACACCGGAAGGATGCAAAATCGGCATGATCTGAAGATCTGTTTCTTCGGTCCCCAGGTGCCATAAAGATATTATATCCGTTGATTCGCTCAGCGTGGACGAACATTGTTTTCGAAACAAGTTGCAGCCCCGGCCCGGACGCTCAAGATCTGCTATGCCAGTGTTGAGCATATGAAGGTGACGTCGCGTCCGTCATGTCTATATACCGTCGTTATATACCACTTCCGCCTTCATCTCTCAATTCTCTATGCCTAAACGCATGCTCTGATTGGGCCCGCCTACTGTGGGCGAACATGTCTGGGGCCAAAGTCTTCCGTTTCGCTGCTGTAACGACGGCGCTTTTGTCACCTTTGTTGCTTGAGACATCCGCCCAAGATGTCTGTACCACCGCCAGCCAGCCGAACCCGATCGCTCAACAGTACCCCGACATACCAACCGGCACTTTGAATGCCACACTTGCGATAGTACCGATACCATTTGATACCGCACGACAGCTCATTCCTCCGCAATATGCCATACTCGAGGGCGCCTACCGATCTCTACTTCCCGACTTTCCGCAGGGAATGTATCCTGTATTGATGCAGGCTGGACTGGACCACGATATTCAACTTTTGGCATATGGCATCAATGTTCCGGACTTCCAGGTGAGCTTTTACCATTGCGTCTATTCCCAGTGGAAATACATTACTGACATTTTGCCGCAGCGTATTGGCTGGTCTTTCCCATTCGTAGACCTCCTCCGCGACGGCTACTCCTCATTCACCTGGGCGCCCGCGCAGATGATTAGCTCCACCGTCGACATAGCCATCAACGGCTCGAGAGACTACGGCACCGCCGTCTATCCAGCCACCTTCCAACCGGGCTGTGACGCCTACGGCCGCACGGCCGCCGGCTCGGCCACTTTCGTGGGGAACGCCACGGACAACTCTGTGTATTTCTCAATGGAACTCTCCCCGCTCGCGCAGGGCGTCATCAACCCGTTCCCCGTCGACTTCTACCAGAACATCACGAATCAACCCATCTTTGCGGACGGGGCCAAGTGTGACCGGCAGATACGTCTTTTCAACTCTACCATAAACCAAGGAGAGTTTGCGCCGGTGCCGGTACAAGGCACCATTGTTTCGAATTTGCCGCCTGTGGATTTCAGCGCTGGAGTTGGTGGTGTGTTTGGCATGTTGGTTGATACCCCATTTGTTGAGTTTAACGGCTTGGATTGTCAGTCTCTGAAGGGATACTCGGGCACGGGACCTGGAGATTAAATGGTTGCGTTGTGTGCCACTGTGTAGCCCACAGAAGAGCATCAAGCATTTGCATGGCATAGGACTTTTTTAATGATGCATTTTCAACAACACTTAACATTTGTGCGTGGTCGATTATTAAGATTGATCCGTTTGTGGCCCTCGCTGTGGCATGAGAAGCGACGAGCTCTCATCCATTCAGGATGATTCGCCGCTTCTCCCCCGGGCGATTCCTTCACCGGCAACTGTCTAACCGATGGCTTTCCTACATGAATCACACTGCATAAGGCATCTGATAGGCTACATGAGCGCTGTGGGGGCTGGTTGAACTTGAGCTGTTCTTCTTTTGTTCGAATGTCCTGAGGACTCATGAGCATTGGAGCAGCTCGTGATAGAGGTTCCAGTGACCCTATTTGATGTATGTATCAAGATCACTCCAACATGGCCAGTGGGATTTCACGAACTTACGGCACTCCTCAACAGCAGCCAGATCATGTAAATGCCCTGTATCTCTTCCCCAGTATCTCGGTAGCCTCGTGATCGATCCTATCAAATCAAGGCACTGACGGTGCTATTAAACGTGATGCACGCTCCCAACACACTGCTTGTAAGTGATGAAGTGGAGTTGATGACGGCTGCGCCCAAAGCACTTGTGCCACACTTGAGCCCCAGCACGAAGGCACCCGCCTCCTTGTCAGCGAGATAGGGTGCAGTATGCTACATTGCCCCAGAGTCAGTTTCCAGCCAAAACCCAATGGTGTGGCGTCCAAGTGCTTACTGTATGGTCAAGGGGGTAGTTTGCGTTCGTCACCGTCGCTCCCAGATTGTCTTGGAGTTGGCCCGAGTAATCTCCGTGCGAGACGAAGTAAGCGCCCTTGGAGGGTCCGCCCAATACCGAGGCAACATACCATGCGTAGTACTCGAAGCGGTTTGGAGCGTACGTGTATGTGCCAGTCTCCCAGGTGTTATCGGGGGTCTGAGAGGACAAGATCACCTTCGCACCCTTTGCCAGATACATAGCTGATGCCCACTCGAGGGTTGCCGCAAAAGTGTAGATCGTTTCGTTGACGCCGTTGTATTCCGAATAGCAGATCTGCGCGGCTTGTCCAGGACAGTCGGTCCGGCCGTTGTCAGTCGGCGTGAGACTACCCCCGTCGTTGTGCCCCAACTCGATTATGACCCACTACATGAAGCGTCAGCAAGCTTGTGGCATGGAGTTTCTGCACAAATTTAAGATGTCTGTATGGAGGAGACGGGAATACGAACATCGCCCGCAACGACCTCGTCTGCGATGGTGTCAAAACGACCATCCCTGCGGTAAGAGCGGGCGGACCGTCCTGCGATGGCCTGGTTGTTCACGACATATTTAGTCGCATCGAATGAGTACTGGAGATAGTGGCCCCAGCCTTGAGTCCCTGTTCCACCGCCACCTTCTGCCATTGTGCTGTCTCCGGCGAGCCAGATATTGGTGACAGCTTCTGTGGCTGGCAGAAGACCAAGCAGTCCAGGTAAGATAGCTTCGTAACGCATGGCGTCCTGCTTTACAGTTGCATGAGAAATTGGGATTTGTAACAGGCTGGTGGTCGTTGAATAATGCTCTTCACTTCCTTGAGTTTCTCTTGGCAGTCTCTGGCCACCACCACGACTTTATACCAAAAATGTAAGACTACCTCTTCGGACGTCTTCATAAGATTCTCCATCAATACATCCATTCTGGATTGATGTCGGCACTTGAGTTCCGGCGGACGAGTGGGTTGTGAGACTGCAAGATTTATGCCGTTCCAACAAGGCAGGAGGTATTTTGCGTGGGTCTAATTCTGAAAGATTGTCCACAACATCCGTGAATATCCACATCAAGGCAGAGATTATTCGCAGATAAACCCGCGCATCGTGATTTTATTCCACCATTCAAAATGCCAAGCCTGCACGTCGACGCGTTTTCTTCGGTTGAAGGGTCTAGGTGCGCACCAAATGTGTGTGCTGACGCCGGAAGATATTCTTAGCCCCGCATATTTGCTTGTAGGCCACAGAAGGAGATGTCAGTTTGGAGAAATGCTGTAATGCCGCCAATAGGGAACGAAGTTGAACTCGCGCGTGACAACATGTGCACTATATAACAAGTACTCACATAAGCATTCCAAATCGCTTAAACACACAACAGCCACCAAATTAGCACACCTCCACAACCCGCTCTCAGATAATTGATATGAAACCGTCATCGATACGATACCTCAACTCACTGCAAACTTGTTCACGAGCCTTTAGCACGACCAATGTAATCCCAATATGCGCTGTTCACAAAACGACAGGCTGTGTCAGCAACGCAGTGTGGCCGCCTGCCATATTCTGGTGTCAGGTGAGTACATAACGAACAACTTCAAAATACAGTCGGAGCACACTGTCAACGGTTGCGGAGTTTGTCGCGAGCTCGCGAGCGATATGGTCAGGCTCAACATGAGCTCCCAAGGTTCCCGGCCCAACACGCATATCACATCAACGGGGCGTCTTCGCGAATGTTTGTACAACAACCAGAGACCGCTGGATGTTTGGAATGGAGTCGAGACACACGCAAAGCACTCTCTAGCTGATGCGAGTAGGCGCCGAAGGAGAGTAGAGAAGCGCAATGATTCGATGAAAGGAGTAAGGGTGCTTTTATTCACAGGTTTGGTGATCTTTCTCCGTTGTCAAATATGTTTCACCCAACGATGTGAACAAAAATAATGAAATATCTTTCACGTGTAAAAGAACCTTAAGAACTAGACGGCAACAAATATCTGGTCTGAATGTTCTGGGCTTGGGACACCTGCCCCGTTCCTGACTATCATTTGCAAAAGAGTCCTGGATCACAACATCACCTCGCGTTGGATTCCACTGCCTGTATTTGACCTGCGGTTCTTCACGCTCATTTTTTCATTAGATACCCATACTATTGAACCGAGATGAAGCCTGAAGCAATGAAGCTTGACCAGTGTGGCCATCGGAAATCAGTGCATTAAGCCGAACCGGAGGAAAACCCTAAAACGTATAGAATATTATAGTCCTTCAAATAAATATCCAGCGGGACAGTGACTCGTGTACAGGACTTTTAAGCCACCAAATCGTTCCTATGGACACAGTCTAGTGGAGCTTTGTGATAGCAGAGTCAGTCATCAGACAATCGGTGTCAGAGGTGCTGCAGGTCATGCCAGCAGGTTTGCTGTGTGAAGACATGCAACTCTTTGAACTCTCCATGATCTCATACTGCGCCAGCTTCAGAGAAAAGTGTGAATCATGTCCGCTAACAGTCCCGCCGAGTTGGGTGCGCCGAACTCTGTGCCAAATTAAGTTTGTAAAGGCGAACAGGACCAGATCGTCTGACATGCCTCCAGGTCGACACTGAAACACACGATGTGAGCCTCGCCATTTAGTGTTCAGTGCGCAGGTTCGCCACATGGACCAGGAATTCTTGCTCAGACGGAAGTAGTTCTTAAATTATGCACTTAGTGCACTCTCGCCTCATTCTGTCTACTGCCGCGCTTGTATGAGCCCCTCATACTCCGTGGTAGCAACTATCGTCTGCCAAGCGGACGTTTCATCTCCAACTCCCTGGCATTCTTTTGCCGACCGAACGTGTCCTGAATATGCTTCGCAGCCGTGTCGATTGCAAATCTTGTCTTCGAGCTATGTGCCCAAGTAAGCAAGTTCGAAAAGCTTGGGTCCACACTGCCCGCAAGGCTCAGCTTTTGGCTTGATGTTTCATGCTGTGCCAATACCGAGATATCACAACAATATGAGCATGATAAGATTCCCATCATCACCAGAACTTGACCATGTTTGGTTTGCTTCTTCTCAATCTTGGAACATCACAACTTCTGTTGCTGACGTCCAGGACACAATCGCTTTTTCTTCGAATTCTGGCAGGGCCAATCTCCTCTGGGAGGATTACATTCTTTTAATTTGTGTGGAAATCGCGTCTTAGTTGCGACCAACCCCAATTCAGTATGCTGGTTCTCAAAATGTTGATCGCCGCCGTGGCGATCCTGGACGGCGTTACGTCGTCACCGGTCTCCAATGCTGGAGGTCTCCGGCATGTTGCTCGAAAAGGTCAGTGACACTACACAATTATTCACAGTGCAAGATTTGCTGACGCCTCATGCTCGCTATAGCAGCATTGCCGGTGGCCAAGGTCGAAGCTATACTCCCTAGGGCCTCCACCAACGGAACGCAAACCATCACGGTGAAGACAGGAGACTCGCTGAGCAAGCTGGCTCCGCAATTCGGCGTTGGAATATGCGACATAGCCAAAGCCAGCAACATTGCAAACCCGAACGTCCTCACCCCGGGCCAGACTCTGACCATCCCGCCGCCTACAACGACGCCGGACAACACGTCGTGTCTGCCGCCCGCGGCAACTCCTGCGTCGGCGAGGTGCGTGACCGGCGGTCCGGACAGGCTCGTCATCTCCGCAGACGGTCTATCGGCGCAGTTGGCGGCCAAGTTTCTCAACATCACACTCGACTCTTTCGCGAAAGCAAACCCGTTGGCGTTCGCGGCTGCCAGGAATGGCAGTGCCGAGGCGTTGGGAGCGATCAACCTCCCAGGCATGTCCATTATGACGGTTCCTGTGTGCCCCAACAGCCAGTGCACTATCAGCCAAGGGACCGTGCAGTCGGGGGACATTTTCGACGCGATTGCGGCTGCGGCGGGATCGACCACGGGGCAGATTCTGATGCTGAACCCGGGCATCGACCGACTCAAATTGGAGGTTGGCCAGACGTTCACGCTGCCGAGTGACTGCCGCAATCTCACGAGCAATGCGGCGAACTCTTCTGCGGCGGCTGCTTGAAGGGGCTATGACTGAGGACGATAGTGTTACTGGGAATATCCAAAAAGGCCCAGGTATTTCAAGAGTCCTGTTGAAATCGACTGCCTGAGCCATCTTGGTTTTGCAATATGGCGGTGGTGCATGGCGTCGGTGTTGGACTGTACTTTTCGTGAGAGGCTTGATGCCCCCTTGGGCTGCTGGTCGCCCTTCCTCGAGACACGACTGGATTCATGCAAGCTCACCGCAGTGAAAATTTCAATACCTTTTTCTGCATCTCTTGTGGATACGTGGACACTGCTGGCGTAAATCGTGTGAATGTGATTTTCAATGTTGTTAATCCGCACCTGAAACTCTGGACCTGAAGTTGGGCCCTGGCCCCTGGGGCTGCGTGGGGTCTTCTCAAGAGGTTCGGGTGGTAGGAGTCATGAGGGTTAGGGTCCGGTACCCAGGCACAGGCCTGGCATCTTTGACATCAATTTGTAAACTCACTAGATTTTCGTGTTGACATTTCACGTTCGACTACATCGCAAGCGACTTCTAACCGTTGTCGATGAAAACGACGCGTCGTATGCTGCCGCTCGACGTCACGAACACAAAAAGACAATTGCCATCAATTCCGCGGTTCTGAGTCCTTGCTGCACTTTCTCCAGCCCGCCCGCCCTGGGGGCCGGCCGCAGGGCTCCTTGAGACAGGTGCATGGAACACGGCCTCTCCAGCATAGCACACTCACAACCTGAATACCGCGTCCTCTGGACATGTCATTCTCGTTCGGGTGCAATCTGCGCCTTTGCAGTCTCAACAGCTTGGCAAATCGGTCGTTCCGGACGTTCGTGAGATGCATCAAGGCGCAGGCAATCGGCGTGACCAAAATGAAGCCAGTCGATTCGCAGTGGGACGCACCTGGTTGTGTCCTCATTCAGCGTGTCAGAACTGAGGTTACGCGCGAAGACATTATAAGGAGCCTCATAGCGGTGGGCCCAATCGGTCGGGTGCTAAGCCTTCACGTTGGTCCCCCGTCCGGCGTGTCAAAGAACAAACTTAAAAGTCAATGGCACCAGGTTGCAATCCACTTTGACAGTCACAGAGAGATATGGCGCTTGACAAACTCCATGCGATCAGGCAGATTCAAGATTAACGGCCGGAAACACGACGCATTCAAGTGGGAATTCAACGCCTCCAGAAAGCCTTCTTGGCAAATGGACCTGAAAGCCGCGGATGACCCTCCCTCTACGGAAGCTCCAAAGACGCAGCTGCCTTCGCGAGTGGTGCGCGTACTGGGTCCTGCCAATTTGCCTGCTATGCAGCTTGATGCTCTGTTGCAGCTGTTGAGAAAATTGGGATATTACGTCGACACCGAGAAGGTTGTCATCAAAGAACGCAAGGCGGCCGACCCAGCCGCCGCACCTCGGCGATTGATAGAATGGCACTTCTTTGAATGGGCCAGGCAGGCCAGGCATGTCTACTTAGCCCTACAGGGCGTCGACCAATTACTCGTAACCTATGGTCTGGATCCATGCGCCGCACCAGCCAGTGGGAAGCGCCCGGTTTCGCTCGCAAATGCGCCGCTCATGAAGCAGTCCACTTTGAATGAACATCGTCGAAGGCAACTCTTCCAGCAAGGGACCCTCGACGCTGAGTCTCGCAAAAAAATCACCATGATGTCGAGGCTGAAATCTGTGCATGTCGACCCCCACGAACTACGCGTCGCGAAGATGAGGGCTGAAGCCGCAGTGAAAACACAGCTCGATGAGTGCGCTCCGCCTGAGCAACAAGTGAAGCCTGGCCGTCAGGCACAGGATTGTCACAAGTCAAAAACTTTCTACAAGCTAGCGCTTGATCGAAGGGAACCGCCCAGCGCCATTGCTCCGTCGCAAGCATTGGAAACGGCCACAGCAGAGGGGCACAGCCCGGAATCGGTAATGGCAGAGGAGCTCAGTCTGGAATCAGCAATTGCAGAGGACCCCAGTCTGGTCACGGCGATGGCACGGGGGCGCAGCTTAGCAGAGGCCGAGGAAGAAGCTCGTATCGCCGAGAAACGTCGCAAAGACTTTGCGCGCCCGGAGCTCGACGCATGGGTGCGTGCGTTGCATGGCAAGACTAGGATGGAGGAGGAGGAGGAAAAGCTTTTATTTGAGACCTGGAGGAGTCCTCAAGCAGCCAAGTCAACGCTGACGCATCCCGGGATCGCGTCTCACTCGACTACGAGTCCTACACCGACTCAACAAGACTCTCTATCCAGCTCGTCCAATCCAGCCCCATGATAGCTGGATCATGTTTGGTTTCTTGGAACTTCGCCATCTGTGACAACGGCTCGACGTGAACCAGCCGTCGTCACGATGTTAGCTGGCCTAGGGCACTATATGGCAATTCGGACAGTGCAGACTGCACTCGAGCGCTTGCCTGCTCGGCAACTAATCTGCCGGCTGTTCGGTTATTCGCGAGGGCTTACTCGCGCGAACGGCGATCCAGTCTCCTACGTCGCTGGTGCTCAGACCGTCTACTCGCGGAACGCCCTGAGGGACGTGATCGTACCACTTCGTCGACAGCAATGAAAATAACGAGAACTGGAATATCGAAGCGTTGCGCTGCCACAGGCGCGAAGGTGGACGGGATAAATCCTGCAGCGACCAGTATCGATGGAGGAGAACGCTGCGTAGCCCTAGACGGAAGTTTGGTCGACGTCAAGGATATCGAAATAAGCGAGACTGCTCGTTGACAGAGCCTGAGACCCTGAGGTAGCGTTGCCAGGCATAACGGTGTGCGATTTCGGCGTCGCCCACCCTAATCAACTGAGCTTGACAGCACCTCTATTGTACCGCTATTGTGCCCTGGCGTCCAATGAGCAATCACTCTCCAGCAAAACGTCATGAGTGCATAGATGTATGCCCAAAATGCACCTCTTTCAACCCCGGAGAGTGTCTTGGTTGTAACAAGAGCCACAGGAGCTCCCGTCATGCGCCAATAAAGCTGTCCAGTCCCGTCCCAGCCAAAATGGGCGAAAGTCTACCGAAGACTCGTGCTCGACAACTCCAAGCTAGTATCAGCTTGGGCTCCTCGCTTACCCTCCAACGCCATGCCACCCTACACTCGACGTCTGGCAAGCCATGGTAACACAAGTTGAGGCTGAGATGCAATTCTTCGGAGCTGAGTGACGAGCCGTGCCACTGTCTCGAGCGCCCGGTCTCGCCTTGCGCAGGGAGGAGTGCCAAAGTGGATAAATTCGCTATAAACGTGTTGACCCAACGGTCCCATCATCTGTAGCGCTTTCCAATATCCTCGACCCACCAGAGACGTGTATCAAGCGTCGGTACTCCACTTATCGTCCATCCAGGCTTCTCTCGTCCTTCTGCCCGCAGTACAGCGCCTCCTCACAATGCTGTTAGTCAAGACCATCATTTTCCTCGCAATCGGCCCGCTGCCCACCCTCGGCGCTCCTCAAGACGCCCCAGCTGGCGCTGACAAGCTCGTCGCCAAGTTCAGCGACCCCAACGGCGACTTCCGCCTGAAGGCAAAGAGCAACACGATGGAATGGACGACTGGAGGCTGCCAGATCAATCACCAGCCCACCTGCCACCAAGACTGCCTCGCCACGGCGCCTGTCGAGTGCAGTCCAGCGGAGACTAAAGGATTCCTATCTTGGAAGACTTGCACGAAGAAGCCCCAGGGAAACAAGTTGACATGCTTGTGTAATTGTCCGGTGTGAAATGGCACGCGTGGGGCATGTTGGACAATTTGAGCGGGCTGATGGCCTGTCTGGCGCAGTACGTTGTAAGAGCAGGAGGATGCGCTTGGAGAACTCAGCTTAGGATGTTAATGAACTTCATGCTTGGCCCTGACGGGTGCCACACAATGTATATGCGTCCGCGGATGGCTCGATGTATGTGACCTTGGATATGTACAGCAATTTTGCTGAAAGACTTCTGCGTGGATTTGTTGGTGGCACGGTACAGCAACCCAAATTGAGATGTGACACTTGTGATACGGACATGTCCATAGTTGTAGGCAATCCACGTCGTCGGGCCGTTGTCGCCCGCCGGAGGCTCCGCCGCCTCGTGGGCTTATCGGGACCCCGGACCGGAGACAATCTTCATCGGGGCCGACGTGGAGCCTCTGACTCGGGGAACTCGAAGAAACTGCGTCATTGGAGGCGGACGTTTGCGGGGAAGCATTAGAAAAATCTGGGGAAGCCCGCCAGTTGCAGATCATGTCGCCAGCATGACCTTTCCTTTTCCTGTAAAGGCCAATTGCCCAACCGCCCGTCTGCAAGAACCAAAATCAAGCATTACGATGAGCCCTAATGACGAGTTAGACGCGTGGATGGAGAACGCGGAGAATCGAATCACAAGTCAGTGCATGGCATTCTGTGCTCTTCGCCCAAGGTAAGTTGAGGTCGTCTTCATGCTATCAAAATGTAGCAGTGTGGCTCAAAGGGTATTTCCATGTGCGTCAGAGATGGGCAGCCACTTTTCGTGTCATGTTCGCTACCTCCTGTTTTAGCATTGTAACTCGACAAGCTGACTAGCCGCGTTGTCCGCGATCTGTTTAAATTTAGCTGTATGAAAGGTCAGGAGTGGATCTATTCCTGAGAGTCAACTGTCTTGTTTGCAAAGAGGGTGCCCCGCCTCTATTTAGACCCCGCTTGATCTCGTGGGATACGGATCCGGAACATTCCACCGCGAAACGTCTCCTACAGTCTGCGAAAGTAACCAGCACGATGTAAATGTATAGGGAGTCTCTGACGCCTCCCAATGTCCTCTCGGCAGCTTCAAAGTGGCAACGTCCAGATTCGGCAGAAGCGTCCAGAGGCAAGATGCAGCGTGCTGCGAGTACCTACACCGGTCGACGTCATCGAGCTCGTCCTGAATAATGGAGAGATGTTCAGTCCAGTCCTGTCTTGCGCAAAGTGAGAGAATGCGCGAATCGTGCGACGAGTGGCCCCCCCCCCTTTCGTTTATGTCTGGCAAGAAATGGAGGCGATCAGGCGATGCATGGCCAGGACAGGTCATTACCTCAGTAAATGAAGTATTCGTGAAATGGTGGCATCCATGGATTCCGTGTGGAAGAGGAAAACACCAAACCGGAGCCAACGGACTTTTGAAATATTCGCGGCCGTGCACAGTGTCATGTGGAAAGTCAACTGAAAAGTCAATTGAATTGTTGGTGGGAGCAGGCAGACAGACGTGCAGCTGCAACCGAGCAATTTCCCATCAAATTTTGAATTCCTGTGCACTTCCGCAGTTACACAGCAGGACATTAGACAATCAGCTCACACACATTTACCAGAGAGACATGCCATCCCATTGTGTGTACTACGTAGCATGGCATCAGGCGTTCGGCACTCAGAGTCCATTTCCAATTGACCAACGAATCCGCCAAGGTCTTACTTTATCGTGCTACCGTAAAGTGAAAGTTCAAAGTCTGGACGAGACGATGATTGATACGAGGGGCGTGCACATCCCCGCGTTGAGCCAGTATCATAGTACTGTGCGACTAGGTACTACGGCCCTCTGTCTTCGACCTGCTGCAGTGATCCCCTACTGCGTATGGCTGCATGGGCAGGGATTCTGGACCTCGAGGACCTCCATTTCCCCAACCGCCCAGGTGGACCCTAGGCAATCTTGCCCGCAGCTTGCATCCTGACGTTTCTCTCAATGAGGCGCTTCTTGGTTTCCCTCACTTTTCTACTTTTTTTACTTTGTCTCTTGACACAGACGCCACCACAATTGAGTGGTTGTACAATATCCATAGCATGAAAGCATAGCATCGGTCTTTGTATATTCTATTTGTTTCGTCCAGGAGCCCAAAACGCCACCCAAACCCACACAATGGCTGCACCACGCGGCGAGGACGCCTATGTCACGGTAAGCTTCGCGTTGCCCCGACTGCTGGTGCTGGTGCTGCAGCATCGACGAAGCACGAACTCTCCTCAACTCTTCTTCGCCGAGTCATGAGTCAGATCGTACAGCTCGGATGATCACGAATGTAGCTGACCAAAGACATTCTACAGCTGCTGCTCAGCGACAACTACCTCCCAGGTCCGTCCTGCCATTAAACTTCCCGCCTTTGCGAGCAATTAGCTCACTATTAGACAGGAGCCCTTGTGCTCGCCCACTCCCTACGCGATGCGAGAACAACGAAGAAATTGGCAGTCATGGTGACTGTCGACTCTGTCTCAGTCGAGGTCATTGCACAACTCAAGGCGCGCCTCCTCTCGCTGCATGTCTCGGGTAATTTTTAAACTGACCTGCATATTTCCAGCATGTTTTCGACTATGTCCTGCCTGTCCCACGAATCCGCAATGCGAAGCCCGCGAACCTCTACTTGATGAACCGAGCCGATCTGCATTCTGCCTTTACCAAGATCAACCTGTGGAAGCAGACCCAATTCCGGAGGATTGTCTACCTCGATGCCGATGTTGTCGCCTGCAGGGCTGTCGACGAGCTCTTCGAATTGAACGATGACTTCTCCGCCGCTCCTGACGTTGGATGGCCCGATCTTTTCAACACTGGAGTCATGGCCTTGAAGCCGAACATGGGTGACTATTATTCCATGATAGCCATGGCCGAGCGAGGCATCTCCTTCGACGGAGCAGATCAGGGCCTACTGAATATGCACTTTAAGAACAGCTACAACCGCCTGAGTTTCACCTACAATGTCACGCCATCCGCCCACTACTCGTACGTCCCAGCGTATAGACACTTCCAGTCCGGCATCAACTTGGTTCACTTCATTGGCAGCGACAAGCCCTGGGCGCAAGGTCGATCTGCTTCCGCAGCAGAAGACAATCCCTACGGCGAGATGCTTGGAAGATGGTGGGCTGTCTACGATCGACACTATAGGCAACTTGTATGTTGTTACCCTTCAGTGGTATGAGGCTGAACCCTGTGATGCTAACCTTCGAAAGACCCCTCCGCAAAGCCCTACAGGAAACTCTCCAGAGCAGTCAGGACGGAAGGTGCCCGAAATCATCCAGTACTTTGTCAAGGGCGAGTTGAAGCCAAGGATGACCACCTACGTTGTGCCGACCGGCGAGCCAACTTTCCACGAAGGTAGATCTACGGCATACGGCTATGCGCCAACGTCCTCACTTTCCTGCCATGAGCAAGATGGCCAGCACCAGCCTCACCAAGATGACAAGCCCCAAAGTATTCAAGGCGAGTCGAATGTTGAAGGGACGAAAGCTGAGGCCGGACAAGAGCAGTTTCCAAGGCCATCCGCGGAGGCGCATTCGGTGCACCATGAGGAGGAGAAGCACAACGTTGAGCCACCCCTAATGGAGCCCGCCTGGGATGCTTCAAGGTGAGTCGAAGCTCGACAAAAGCCACGGCAGAGCATTGCTGATCCTGTTAGACAACCTCCGTCTGCAAATTCCAAACCAGAGGCGTTCAACTTCCCGCAAACACACTACGAGATGTCCTCCGATTACACTCCCTTCGTTCCTCCTCAGCGGTATCCGAGCCCTCCGAAGAACATGTGGTATCAAGTGCCGCAAGAAAAGCCTGCCCCTCGTACCGAGAAGCCCCGGCCAATCTTTCCATGGGAATGCCAACAGACCAAACCCACTCGAGTTTTCGCTGACGAAGTTCTCCAATTTCCTGAACCCTCCATGACAGAAGGCTCGACCGTTGCGACCTCTGGTGAGAAAGAATCATCTATGGATTCCAACTGGAGCCCGGCTGAATCCATGATTACAGACACGTCAACGCAAGACGAACCTACTACCCCCACAATCAAGGTCACCCCCTCGGACCCCTGGGCATCTTTCACGCGTGTCAACGCATGGGATGATCACCCCGAAATCGAGAAATACGTGGACAATATGCCACTATTCCGACGGCAGAGGGGCCAAGTCAGTGCTGCTGGGCAAGACCCGTCTGTCTCAGCAGTGGTGGACGATAGCTCTGCTCGATCCCAAAAGGATACGACAGCCGGCGCAGAGTGGCGAAGACGCGGCTCCAAGCTGACCGACTTCCCAACGGCTGTCGATCGACCAAGCCTGCCCGTCACACCCGCGCCCGTTCGTCGGCCCAAGTTCTGGGGTGTTGGTCACCCAGGCCCGGGCGACGAGGACGAGGATGGTGACGCTCTGCCAGCCGCCGATGGCGTGCCTAGGCAATCGGAGTGGGTATGTGAGCATGGACGCCGTTACAGGCCTGGAGATTGCCTGTGTGACCTGACTAATATTTATCGGTTCTACAAGGACCCCATCGCAAGACTGCAACTATTGGCTCAGCAGCAATCAAATCTGCTGTTGAAGAAGCTCGGAGACGCCCAGCATGCCCAGACCGACGATGCTGGCGGTTCTGTTGGCGTACAGGGCCACGACATCCCGAACCGATCACTACCCTTTGGGTCTGATTCTATCAAGTCGCCGACCTACGTGGCCCGGACGGCATCCGTTCACAGTCCCCAACCGGTAAAACCCCCTCGAGTCGGAACCCGAGGAATACTGGATGGGACTTACGAAGACCAGGATGCCACGCCGCGTGCGTCGAGATCGCCCGCAAACTCGCAGGCCCCAACAGGCATCCCCGAGGTGTCATACCATGGTCCCGGCGCCGCCTGGGACAAAGACGAAGCGTATCTTCAGCACTCGACGGCGATGCCTCCGTCTGAAGAAGAGAAGGATGTGCTGGAAACGTGAGGAACGATGACAGCCATGAACTAGCGAGACGTGAGCAAGCTTCTAATGCCTAATCTCTCTTTTGTCCTGAGTCAGCACGCCCCATACCGGTCTCTTCTTTGTGATTAGTCGAGCGCCAGTCAGATTCAGACGATGTGGAACGATTGAGACGATTGACGTGAGATGGAAAGCATGAGACAGCTGGATGAGGGGCATGGTGGATAGCCAAGGCACTAGTGTTATTGGCTGAGAAACGTGTTTCTTCATAAGGCATGTGTTGAGGCTTTCGATACCCAAGCAAGGGGAGTGTTATCAGGCGTGTAGGTGGTTAATTAGTACACGAGGAGCATAAATCATAACTTCACGGCGTTTTTGCCTCGTGGTGTAACATGAACAGTCACTTGTCACGAATGGTCACTGAATGTCCAGCCAACCTTGGTCCCGTTATCGAGGTCTCACGTATGTCGAAGACGGCGTGTTGTGCGAGATTTCCGTAGACGAGGAGGACATCATGAAGCTGCAACCTTGGAACTCGCGCTACTCCACTGATCGGCTCAATTTAGGTGCGAGCTGGCTGACTTCAAAAAGAGCTGAGAGTCTTCGTGGGATTGTTGTTGAGTGAAGCTTCAAAGGACTGCGTTAATTCTCATTGATCACACATTGCTATGGCTAGCATTGATCATGTTAGCTTGGGCACCGCGGTATCTGGGAACGTGAAAAGGCCACACTTTCTGGCTCCTCGTCCACTAGCTCTTTACTCATCAAGTCTCATCTTGACCCCCTACAGCTGATGTGCAGGTCCCGTAACTTCCTACTCGAGTATGCTTTCTAGGCTATGAGCCTCAATTATCGAACCACCACTGCTGGAACGCATGACTTGCCCGATATAGCCGACCTGTAGTACAGAGTCACTTGCGGCTCTTGAGCCCAGTTCACGTCTACCGGGCTTGCAGTGCTTTGGGTCAATGGAGTGGGGACTTGTGCGGCAGGTGGGACAGTTGCATGCTAAGGACCTACTTAGGTAAGCATTTGTTAGAGAACTATTTACTTTAGCTGTTCCAAGCTAGTTGAGCCATGGAGTGACACCTAGTGGCTCTAGTTTGTGAAGGGCATATTATTATTCCGAGATAGAACCCGTGGTTTTGGAGATGGACGAGACTGTCATTCAACTCGGGTCATGAGCCTTCTCGATTTGTGAAGCAGTCTGTCGTAAGCAGCGGAAGTCCGGACACTTCGTCTCGCACACTACATGACTTGACCGGAACTAGTGAACGCTGCTCACTTGGATAATCATGAATCTTCGCCTCGTTGCTTGGAGGGGCGCTCATCAGAGGCTGTCAATGTATCTTGTTACAAGTGTTTACCCTACTGGCTCGGTCCTGGTATTCAATTTAGCTGATTGTGAAGGATCTGGGTCCAGTATTTTACCACCCACGCCTGATTAGAAATCACGGCAGATAGGTTCCAAACAACTAGTATGCGTTAGCCACTACTCCTCCTTCCACTTCCTGTCACGAGGTGTGAAAACTGGCAAAGGACCCGAGTTCCAATAAAGTTGGGCGTGCGAGACTGACGTAAGATGCACATATGCACGTTCGACCCATTCAGCCACATGCTTCCAGCAGCAGAAGTTAGAGCTGAATTATGTTTGGAGTATATGAATTGTGGTCCCCACAAAATAAGGTTGACGACAGGGGGCCCCGGCTCGGGCCGTGAGGCTGACAAGAGAAAATATCCCTGGCGAGTCTAACGTCAGTTCATAGAAATTTGTAGTTAGAATAGCAGAGCTTGCTCCAATGTAGTAGAGGGTAGAGACTGACCTGGGCAAATATCGACTCCTACGCATCGCATTCAATCCTTTCAAGAAGTCTTTGGACGTGCTACGAGTCAAGTAATCGCTAGGTGTGCTGTTCCACGGCGCGCTCTCGGAGCTCCATCCAGTCTGACGAGGAGCCTTCACCAGAGTGGTTTTCTGCCCTGGCGCGCAATTTTCAATTGACCTCCATTTCGGCACTTTGTTAGCTCTTTTGTAAAAGACATTTGATCAAGTCTTCCTGTCCGAGGAGAGCTGACAGGGAAAAGTCCCGGATATGATCGGCGACACATTGGCCCTGGATCCCTGAAGGCAGACCTTCAATATCACTCGGATATTATTCCAATCAAGGTCCTCCTGGTTCGGCGCTTGGTCAAAGTCTATCAGCGACTGCCATAAACCCACTCGCGTAGGTCAATCATTTCACGAAGTGCTCTCGTGCAGACGCCTCATTACTATGATAAGAGGTCATCTCTACTTGGCCCCAGACACAGTGAGCCAATTCAAGCCAAGTATTGTCTTGCATCATCTCGTGCTGATCTAGCGCTCGAACATGAGGGAACTGCACGTTTTCGACTCGTGAATCTGCTAATTACCTGGAGAATTGACTGTGTTGTGAGCCGCGTCCTTGACCGCTTTAGGTCCACAGAACAGAACTGCCATCATCACTCAGCGTAGTCACCTAGATCCTGTATTTGCATGTAGATCCATGAACCTGCATTTTCGTGCTCCCGACAAAATTGCCAGCCGGTGCTCCTCGAGAGCCTCACGGCCGTGTAAATGTTTGCACAGTTCCAGCACCCCGGAGCCGCGAAGAAGCAGTCACACTTGCTAAAGTCGAGCTGCGACCCGCAAACTGCAAAGGCACGAATGGTCATGGGTAGTCACAGTGTTTCGGCTCATGCTGCTACGTTTCCCACTCTGCTGCTGAAATCTTTGTGAAAGACATCATCAGGGTGGCCACCAATTCCACTCTATTAACCTAGGTCTCTTGTGGAAACGGATTGCTATATTTGTCAGCATTTATCTGTGGATTCTTAGTAGATTGATGCCTGAAAGGGCTAGATTGTTAAGGGTAGACGGTGGAATTGTTTCAGGTTGCTAGGGACCGTCCTCGGCCTTCGACACGCGCGGCGCCTCGAGAGAGAAGGTAGTGAAGAATTTGGGTTATAGCAAGCTTTTGAATCATCGCAACGTCTTTTCGCAAGGATCATTCAGCCGGGCGACGACGGAGGAAGTGATGATAGCATCGCGACGCATTTGGCAAGAGACGCATTTCGCCCTTTCGTTGGCTCTCGGGCGGCTTGGCCCAAAGCTATAAATATCAATCCAATTCAATCAACTTGGGCCTCATATTCAATTGAATTGACGGGCAGAGAGGCTAGATTGTTGACGTTGAATGGAATAGATGCGCACGAGCCAAACCAATCTACACTGATGGTGGACGTGGAAGTGGCGGAATCTGTGGCCACCCTGGACATCATTCCCACAAGCTAGAGAATCAAGGAATCTAACACAAAGATATCTTGTTCTCAAGGCTGCGGAATTTCCCTACTAGTCTATCTATGCAAGAAGACGACGCCACTCAAATGTCAGACCAGCTATCAGAGTCCCACTCGACCTCTATTATGCACCGCTCTAGCTCCGATTAGGCGTCTTGGTCACATTTACATTACAATTACATACAACGACCATACTCAACAAAGTTTCGCCGCATATCAAATTGGCTATAGTTCGGGTTTGACTAATTGTGTCTGATTCTGATCTCCATCCGCGCACTTTTCGGAAAAGATCGTTCCGACCTCCATGAATGCCGCCAAAAATATCGAATGCATCGACTGGTCTTCTCCACGACTTTTGTGTTTGTCTACAGTCAAAGACAGTTGAAGGTTTTGACCGTTAAACCTCTGCTGTTGGTCTCTTATCATTGCGCAAATTGCTGTATTACACTTGGACTGCATGAGAAACGAAGCTGGTGCCATTGACAACTGTCGCCCAGTTCTAGTGCGCACGCTATTTCCCATCTTTCATCTCTTTACCTCGCATAATTCGTCCTTTATCAAATCGCACTTCCACTCTGGATACCTTCCATATCATCAGTATCGTATGCTTTTCTGTATCTCAATGCCTAGCGTGGTGTCGCCTCTGAACTGCTGGTTCTGATCCCCTCGCTGGCTGCAACGCCCAAGACGAAGAAAACGTTCTGAAAAATCCCAATTGATTGAATATTCGGCCAGACTCTTTTGGAGAAGATATCACTATTACCAGCGTGAACTTTATGCCGAAAATTTGCACTATTCACCCCTTTGTCCTAAAATTCGGTCCCTTTCGTCATCCTTCTCAGACAAAATTGGGCTTCCTTGTTGAAAGAAGTAGCAACCAACTGCGGAACTTTCGGAATGCGTGTTACCGGATTACAGAAACTTGACAGACCTATCAGCCGCCGAAGAATGCAATAACGAGTCGATCGATTTTCGAAAAGAGAGGGAGCCACGGACACTCTTTATATGCCCTGACGCAGCTTACATGAAGGTTGTGATGAGCAAGATGCCTTCTGATCTCTTGCTTTCACACGCCTAGTACTTGGACGTTGGGCCCAGAACTGCCAGCGTTATGTTAGTCGAATACAGTCACGCAGAACATCGACTGTCTCTGCTGTTGTGTTGCGAGAGAGATATAGGCACATGAAAAGACTCACCCTATCCGCAGCCGGTCGTGGAAATTTCAGTCGCTGTGGCTCCCTGGCGGTCTGGCTGGCATCATCTGACGTCTCTACCTCTGATTAATCGGAGTCCCAACTCTCTCCACACCCTTGACATTGTTTTTTTCCCGTCTGCTCATTGTAAGGAGAATAGTCTCCGCATTCGCGATCCTCCTCGGTGGTCTCTTCGGTCTCGGTAGTACCCCTTGAATCCCGACGAGGCTTTTGGTCGCGTGGCCCCGATCGGGAGAGCTGCAGCAGAGTCATGGCTGCTTCAAATTTATCCTTCCCTTTAACAGAACACCATATCGGCTGTGTGTTACCAAACGATGTGATGTGCTCGCTTTCGGCGTGTCCGGTGGTTTCCGTGTCCTCGATGGTGGCCGCAGAGTTGGGACTGGACGCGCGACCTGCTCTCGTTGTATTGACGGGCGGCATGAATTTGCCGCCTTCGTTCACCACGACCACATCAGGCGGAGTTGAAAATCGTGGATTACTCCCAGCGCCCCTCTCACTCCATTGTGGAACTCGCCCGAACTCAGTCCTTGATTCGGGTGATCCCCGATGATTGCCTCTTGAGTTGTGCTTCGCTTCTCTTTCCACCTGAAGAAGTTTATTTGGGTCTAAATATTTCCATTCTATAGCTTCCCTCAAGATCTTCAATTTGTAACTGTCTGACTCAAAGTCGTTATGCTTGGTATACGAAGACATGATCTCAGACATGAGGGCAGGGTTTGCGGCAGGAGGACCTTCTGGTTTTTCACTCGGGAACAAGCAGGTATTTCTTTTCCGCCCACACTTGAGTTTGCGAACAATCTCGGCTGTCTGGCCAAATGTCAGTCGAAGGTAGTGAGTCGACGAGGACGGAAATCACAACCACGACATCGGCATGGCACAACGCAACTCGAGACTTGGATGTCACTATGGAAGGAATGTCTGGCAGGTAAAAGAAGCAAAGCGGAATGTTTCTGAGCAATAATGGAGCTTATCAGCCTCAGCGACGAGATCCCCTCCACGGCAACCTAGTACGACCGGTTCCAAGCGTTCAGACCACTTGAGACACTATCTCTAGCATGGAGCCAAACGGAGAAGAGGCCACATCTCAGAAAGAACGATTTGACGCTATGAGCTCACTTTGGGCCTCGAAGGACGCGAATGGACAAGTGATGACCTGTACAAAGTTTGCTTGGTTGCCAAAGTGCGGGGAGGGGGTACCAATTCAAGACGGGTGAAAGCTCGCGTTGAGCCCTGAGTTCTCTGGTGCAACGGAGTGGACGCAGCAGGTAAGCACGAAAACAGCGAGAAAAATTTGAGCTAGACTACTAAAAGACATGGTGGGCGGATAACTGCCAGGGCTCATTTCTAGCATGATACCTATCCGCATGGAAATGAGAGTCGATGGAACAAAGAAAGAGACTTCTCTTTTGCCCGAGAGCAAGTACAATGAAACCTCGTTGATTTCTCTAGAAAAAAAAAAAAAAAGAGGAGATGAAAAGGCTCACCAGATGTCTGATGGTATGATGGACGCTGATGTGCGGTACGGTGGCTGGTTAATGACAATTGCCACAGCTTGATCTTACGTGAGGACCCGCCTCAGCATTGGCGAAGAGGGTTCGTTAAATCGACTATATCGACTTTGGGATTGATGAGTGCAAGCATGCAAGTCTCCAAGTCTTGGGCTAGCGGTACGGCGGTGGGTGGTGCGTTATGAACGGGTACTCGGACGAAGGAGATGAGAGCATGTATTGTGGTGCGAAAGGAACAGAGGAAGGAATTGGCAAGTGGAAGCTCTGCCTGTTATGTATCGAAACCTGAGGGGCGGATCATCGACCTAAAAGTTCTCAACTCAAGATATTTTTTTGTTGTGCCAAAACTCCAGATGCGCAGATTTCGGTACATGCGCAGCCATATGCATGCTGTTCACCAAAACCCTATTGAAATAACATGAAAAGATATTCCAGCTCGAAAGACTCAGTTTCAAGTTGTTTTGGTACCATGAGGTCTGCTGAGGAGGACGTTATGACTCTATATGTCTGCCCCGCCAGACCAACGCATGAGGATGAAGAGGGCGATATGTTCGTCGCATTTTTGCTCCAAATCAACATACCTAGTGATCGTTGCTTCTTCTTATTGTGTTGTGTAAGAGTGTTATCCTTGCTATTCATGACTCAACGAAGTGTCCAAAATATTTGAACTTCGAAGGAAGATCAGTATGGGCGCCTGCCACGGTCACGTCGGAGTCGTCAAGAATCGGCTGCAAAGATGGCAAAGATGCAACGACTGAAGAAAGAGAAAGAACAGACCAGAAATTTTATCAGTGTGCAAACTAGATCTAATTCGAGACATTGCGGCGTTGGTGGAGACAATCCCAAAAGCCTGCGAGCTCAGAGCGATTTGGTGCCGAGAAAGGCAGACATGCCAAGCCTGCGATGTATTAATAGTAACCTCACCTCGACACTCATCAACCTCTCCACCACAAGAACCAGCTTCCATCAAAGTTGACCCTATAAATGATGCAGAATTGTCTGAGCCGACTTCTTTGTCGACCACTATCGCTCTGTCCATTATCTTACCGCGCTGCGCATGTGGCAGCCCGCAGCACCTGTTTCGCCAGAGCCATGTCAACTACCAGCAGGACTGACCACGCCCAGCGGACGGCGCACGAGCAACGCGACCCAGTACTCTCATCCATACATCTTCCAAATAATGCACATTACAATGGCTGACCCGCTCCAAGGCGCTGAATAAAGTCATTCTTTCCTCCATCGACGAGGTCAACTCGTCCATTCGGACCTTCCGCCTGAGCACCAGCGCCACGGGCATTCGGGTGAGCGACCAAAGTGCCTTGGTGCACCTCTTCTCCTGCGGATCTTCCTCTGGCTATGTGCTTCGATAGGTCATAGCCGATCGCAGACTACCCAGATGAATTCTGTCGCCTCGACGCAGTGGTCTAGCTCGCCGCCAAAAGCCGAGCCGCGCCGTGGACATTCAATGGCACCTACAGATCGCACGCAGGCTGCCAAGAGTTTAACCAGGTCCTTCATGAGACTCGTACTGACCAAGAACCTCTCCAGTTCCTCCCTGGGCAATGGCTCGACGTCTTCGTACCCGGCTTCCTAAAGCCTGGCGGCTTCACGATCACCTCCCCGCCGTTCAAAGCACGGCCCAGCCCTGCTACCGCCGAACCCCCCGCTGAAACCCCCGCCGAACCGCCGTATCTCGAGCTGGCGATCCAGAAGTCTCCCGAAAACCCCGTCGCGAACTGGCTCTGGCAGCCGCCTGCCGCCATTCTGGGCACCGAGATTCTAATTCGCGTCGGCGGGAGCTTCGTCTGGCCGCCGCCGGGACTGATCCCTACGGTACATAGTAGCCTTTTTCTCTCTCTTCCTCTCCTCCGCAACCTTCCCATCGATTTTCGATGTCAAAAGTCAGCCTCATCAGCTCGCCTTAACCTTATCCCAGCAAGTCGGATGCCCTAAAACTCGCTCGCCTCTGTGCACGCGGCTCCGCGATATCCTAACCACCTTTGCCGTAGCCCCACCCCACTGAGAATTGGCTTCTGACTGACACAACCACAACACACCAGACCCTCCGCAAAGTGATCTTCGTCGCCGGCGGCGTCGGCATTAATCCGCTGATGAGCATCGTGTCGCATCTCGCCGAACGCGCAGACCCACGGCTTGGGATCGATTTCCTGTATAGCCTGCGCGACCCGGGCGCCGAGCTGCGCGCGCCCGAGAAGATAATGTTTCTCGAGCGACTTGCAGGAATCTTCGGCGACGGCAAGGTCAAGGGGGAGCTTAAGCTGTTCTTGACGGGCGGACAGGAAGGAGAAGGAGACGGCCTGATCGGCGGGGTGGATGTGCCGTTCAAGCGGCGGCGTATCACGGTTGAGGACGTCGCGAAGGCTGTGGGCGAGGACAAGCGCGATGTCGTGGTCTACGTGTGCGGTGTGCCCAAGATGACGGACGAGTTCGTCGAGAAGCTGACCTGGCCCAAGGGCCTGGGGCTCGAACCGCACAGAGTGCTCTTTGAGAAGTGGTGGTGATGCACACGGATCGATGCAGAGCAGGTTGTAAATACTGTACAAACACGAAGGTTGAACAGCAAAGAAGGCATGTGTCATTATTAAGACTTCGCTATCCGAAAGGCTACAAGCTGCTAATGTGCTTCTTTCGAGTAGTTCACAGCATTGTGCTACCAGGACTCTTTCCATAACTAGACAGTCGCTGTCTCGATGCCCTTGACCGGTCACTGCGCCGCGGGCTTTGCATGTCCTCTTCTTCCGATATCTGCAACGAACCACACTAGATCCAGTTGCCATGTTTCTCCTTCGTTTCCGGTCTCGAAAGCTGGGGTGTCGAGTGATTGATAGAGGCCGATTCCTCACAAGGCCTTCGCAGCGGGGAGCGAGACTTGTGCCTGCGGAGGGTGTTCCAGAGCCGACCCAGTCTTGGACTTAGGATGCCTCGAGGAACACGCTCTGGCGAGGGTGTTTGCCGAATCCAGTCCGACTCGGACAATTGAAGATGCGGGAACCTGTTCAAATCCAGAGCCAAGTCTCTGGTATCTGCTCGCTTGATGCGCGGACTCGTAATGCCGCCGAGATTGTTGACTTCTCGGCCTGGTGAAGGTTTGGCATCTTCAGACGCTGATATATGATTTTCTGGGGTGCATTCCGGAATGGCCATGTAATTTCCCGGGGACAAGAGCGTCGGGTCGCCGTCCTTCGAGTCGTCCGAGGTCAAAGGCGAGACTTTATAATCCGACATTGAGTCATCGACGACCACGGCGGGACTAGGAACTCTCGTGCGTGCTGACTCGCTGACAAGAGTCGAGGGGGTCTTCTCCTGATATAGGGGTACACCTGGGTGGTCTCTGTTGATGGGCACTTCCAATGCCTCTCCATACAGAACTTCCTCCTCCATATACGATTCGTCCTTAACGTAACTCAGAAGAGAGAGAGCCACAGATGGAGCGGCAGATGCGGTCGAGGATTTTCTCGATCGGAACTTGTACACGTCGTTGGAACCGTCAGTGGGAACTTCTGGGAATGGGAGGTTGGGGAGGGCTCGGGTGAGGTACGACTCCGGGAAGCCTGGGGGAAGGGCGTCGCGGAAGCTCTTGCTGGGTTGAGGCATATTTTGGCTGGAAGCCGATCGCGGCCGGAGCTGAGGAGGAGTCCTCAGGATATATGAGCTGTTGCGCCGAAAATTGAATTTGACAGAAGCTGGCGTAGGTGGAGAGACAGTCGATGTGCTCACATCGAAAACAGTCTCGTCGGGCTCTTGGCGGGCACACTCCAGCTGTTCCTCACTGCAAGACTCATCCACGAATATAGTAAAGCTTCCTTTCGAGATGGTGTCGACCACCTTCTTGGCATTGTCTTCAGGCGATGGGAACATGGTGCTCAGGTCGTCGGTGGGTATCAAGTTGAGTTGGTGTAGATTCGCCAACGATCGATAGTGGAAACGAAAGGTAGCGAAGGGGATGTCCTTGGGGTCGATGAGGTGGAAGTCAAAGAATGTGACATCTTGTGGATTATCTACAAGTCCCCCGCTGGGAGCGCTGCGTGTTCTATTGTCAGATGAAGGCCAAAATCTTGATGTTGCGGATAAAGACTTACGTGATGCCATATTTGTTCATGTGCCGGTATTGATCGAGCCTAGCAGCGCGTCGCTTTCGCCCCTTAGCCCGGAAAACATGGACCTCGATCAGTCCGCCATCGTCAGCAATAGAAAGCTGCTGTTGGTCGCTGACAAAGTAGAAGTATCTGGCTTCGATCCCTTCAGGCTTGAACACAACACCGTTCTCTTCTTGATCCCAGCGGTCGCATGGCTCGTACAGCGCCTTCTCGACCTGGCCCATGCTCTTCATTCTGGGGTTGATACCCCACGATGTGATGTGTCGACCATTCATGTGTAGCTTGAAGAAAAGGTGACTGGTCGGATCGGGCTCGGTCTCGACAGCATATTTGACCCAGAATTGCGAACCTATTCAAAGATCAGTAAGTTGTGGCGCCGTGCGAAACAGCGAAAAGAGGATGGCGAACCTGGCAGAGATGGGACGTATACTGAGATCCTCGGGCTGGACTTTGGCACAGTGGTCGAAGCATGCTCGTCAGCATCCTGGTGATCAGAGACCAAAAGCGCTGGTTGGCAGGCTTCTGACGCCTTGTCTTCACAGTGCTCCTGCAAGCAAGACCCATCCGGGTGAGGAAATTCAGGCAATTTCCCAATGAGTGATTGAGTGATGATAGATACCTCTATGCCGCGGAATGAGGGCATCTTGGTTGAGCTAAGGCTTCGGCGGGGCTGCTGTGTGTGCGTGTGTGCGTGTGTGCGTCGTGCTCCTTCAAACGTGCATGTTGTTGTGGATAGCAACTGGGACAAAGTGGGGTGGGAAATTTGAACCTGCACGAGGATGCGTACACAGCGACGACTGTGTTGCGACTTGGAATGCGGCAGAGTAGCTGGCTCGGCATGTTGTAAACAAATAATACTGGCCCCAAAGGGAAGTCGCGACCCTGATCGCGATGCAGTAGCGCTAAATTGAACATAATACCAAAGTCAGCCCTGGGTACAACGTCGTTCAAAGTCGACATGCCTGGATCGTCCCCAAAGGTCGATTGCGTCGAACATAGTGTCTTTCGACCGGTGGTACTTTCATGTCACAGAGCGTCGGCCCCAACCTGTCCCCTTTCACGCAAAACCAGTCTTCGACGACAGTACTTGGGAGAAGATGTGTGTGCATTTTCAAGTTTTCAAGTTTTCCGTTGCCGGCAGCTGATACATCATGCCCTGCCCGCCATCTATGATCCCAACAGCTTCTTGGTCTCTTCCTCCTTGCCTAGTAGTCCCAGACCTCTCACTTGCCCTGCTGTCGGTGCCTCTTCTCGTCCTTTTGTTGCCTCTGCTTTCCTGTATGCTGCTTGCAGGGTCATCGATCGAGCCGCCTGGGGAAGGTTATTTGTACGTTAGCAATGCGCGGTCCGGCCAGTCCGCCTAGCTGCGTGGGAGCCCAAACCAACCTCTTTCTTGTGGTGCATGCACTCATAGTAGTCCTCCAAGACTGGCACACACTTCTTCTTGCCCGACTGGTCCTCCGAGTCGGTGTTGACGACGTAGCATGCGAGAACCTCTTGCCAGAAGGGAAAGCATCGGCCAGGGCCTGGGGGCGACGTGTTAGCTGGATGTTTCGACGGGCGCTTAGGTTTCTATATGTAGCAAGACTCGCCTCCGTTCAGACCGTATCCGGAAGCCATGGCGTTGGTCAATTGATGATTGCAGAGCGTTGTATGGCAACTGTTGCAGAAGGAGTGAACTGTGGGTGCTGGCGGCCGACAATGACATGACGTCCAATTCTTAATAAGCAGGAACCAAACGCCGGTCCACCTCAACTGCGACTCTGCTCCAGCGCGCACTGCCACAAGTGGCTGTGTATCTTGAATGTGACGACAGAATGTCTTGACTGATCTCGACTTTCAACTTTCTTACTGCGTGGCGCTGTATCCTTCCGATCCTTTGGCAACGAGCATGCGTTGCAGCAGCAACCCACCATGAGTCTCGTTCTTTCGGCGCCGAAGATCGTCCTCCTGGCCGTGCACGTAGCCGCCAAAGCCGACCTCGATAGCCTGTCCTTTCTCGCCGCCAACAATGGCTCCGTGCTGCGCAAAGAGCTGCTTCTGCGCATCCTCCTTACTTACCTGCCAGAGACGCTGAAGTCCGAGGAGTACGTGTCGTTTGTGAAAGAAGTGGAAACCGGCGAATACGCGGCACACGAACACTGGGCAGTCGACGCATTTGCCGTAGAACAATTGTCCGATGAGGAGGCTGTCAAGAAGGTCCGGAGGCTACACCTACTGAAGCTGTCATGGCCAGACGCGCCCGCAGAGGCTGAAGAGGATCCTCTATCTCTGTTCCTTCTACGAAGAGCCTACAGGGTGGACGAAGAGGCCGGTTTGTTGACACAACTGCCTGATTTGCTCGCGCCTTTTCTCGATCACTCGCCGTACCTTCGAACCTGGTCGATCTCGGTCTTGCTGCCTCTCTTGAGGCGCAACTGCGAATACTATCCCCAACACCGTGTACCAATCACATTGGCCGAGTTCGAGCAGCTAGACGACGCCGCGGCTGTCGATCTTCTGCTATCACAAACTGGGGCGGAGGATCACTACAAACATGTTGCACGAGACCTGAGGGGCTTAATAGGGCCGTGGCTATACACTGACAAGAGATGGACTGTAAACAAAAGGGAAGCAGAAGGCCAAGAGGATGATGCCGAAGAGGAGACATGTCCAGGGTGGGAGCACATGCTTACCTGGCTCACCTCACAAGCGGCCACCAACTGGAGGGTCGCGGTGGAAGCCATAGACCACTGGCACGGACCGGAAGATGTCGACTTGGGCGGCTACGGGCAAATTTGGATGCCTGAGGAGAAACAGCAGTACCTCGAGCGCCGATACGCTCGTGCTGGGCTGGCTTGTGCATATCTGGTTCCGGAGGCAACGACTGAGGCTCTAACGGGCTCATACACGCTGGCTCTTGAAGTCACCAAACTTATGGACGACCCGTTGCCGCCGTTACAGACTGCCACGTCAAATCTAGCTCCTGTCACTGATCTTGGAAGTACGAATATCATGTTTGCGAAAAACGTCACGTTTCTGCGAAACCACCTACTCGACAACTCCAACGTGCTGACCAAACCCTCCGAACTGGCCGTTGCCTTACTTTCCGCGCTCGTGGTGAGCGCCTTCTTGTCCACCAGAGCCGGTTCTGCAACGACTGTTAGGAAAGCAGGAGAGTTAGCCATGCTGCAGGACGAACGCGAACAGAAAGCGGAGTTCCTCAAATTGATACATATCATCAGTGAGCGTGGGTCGGGTTCCGACGACAAGTTCTGGATCAAAGCGAGGAATGAGATCCTATGGCTGAGAGACTGGGGCGCAGAAGAGGAGGAGGCTTCCAAGGAGGACCAGTATTACTGTGGCATATTCGGGCAGCTCGATAGGGACTTTGTCGAGGTCGAAATCCTGAAGACTTTGCTTGCACATGGTCGTATGTCTGACAAATTCCAACTCAACTTGCGAACGCTGACAAAGATAGGATACTCTCTTGCGAAGTCACTATACGAAGACGCTGCAGAACAGCCTCTGCCGAAAGAGAAACTACGGGGTGCCATATACGCAGCGGCAATGGCCGCTTACGATAATGCTTCCAACCCAAACCGCAACCGGGGCGGTCTCAAGAAGTGCAATGATATGTGAGTGCCTTGTAAGTTGCTTGAAACAACGTCAACCCAGACTGACTATCAACAGTATCACCGGCTTTCCGAAGACCATAGAGAGGTCTGTCGTCGCGACGCAGCGCATTGAGGCTCTTTTGAAAGCAACTCATGGCCTCAGTGATTACAAGCTTGTACTAAAACAAGGAGAGCCATTCACACCTGTCATACTCCGTGTCCACCAGGACCCTATCGCGATCATCGGCAAGCTTCTCGAGCAGAATCCCAAGAGCTACACTCAAATACAGGATCTTGTCGACGTGGGTCGGAACATAGTTGCCGCGAGCCTCACAGTCCGCGATAAATCGGGGCATCCTGCACTGACGCCGGAGAGAGAGCCAGAGGAGATGTTGCATGTTGAGAAGCGCATCACCTCCATGTGCATTGACGCAGCTCTGACCGAGGATGACTTCGAGACAGCGTATTCCTACGTCTTGAACCGCTTGGCAGCCTTAGGCAACAAAAGACCCTCTCTGCCACGCAAAATCAGCAGTGCTTCCCTCATCAGCAAGACCGGTGCACTAGCTTGGGACGACTGGTCCTGGAGAGCAGCCTTTCAAGCAGGCATGTACCGGCGTACCGCGCGCACCGTGCGGCCCACCCATCTCGGCACTGCAAGCGGCAACCCAGACATCCGCCATCTGGAACAGCGCATTGAGTGTCTTGCAACAGCCCTTCGCGTGGCTCCAACCCCCGCGCTGCCCGAGATCCTGAAGATATATCGTCGAACCGAGGAAGAGCTCGACGCTGCCATCAAAGCCGAGCAGGAACAGGAGAACGCTTGGGACGACGTCGCCGACAAGCAGACCATGCCAGGCGGGTTCAGCACTGCGACACTGCCCCACATCTCGGGTGGTAGACAGGCAACGACAACACGGCACAATGCTGAAGAGGCGCCCATGTCGTTGTTCGATCTTTCGAGGGCGAGCATGCGCTCTGCGTCGCGGAATTTCACAGCGCTGTCGAACTTCAACTTGACTACCCAGGGCAGAGCCGCGGACGATGAGGCTTTATCACAGAGCCAAACGCTTGAGGGACAGCAGCAGACAGCGAGGAAGCGGGATCAGTTGAGGGAGGCCGCGATGGGGGGCTTGACGGCGGGTGTGGGCTGGTTGATTGGTGCACAGCCTGCCAAAGGCCATGCGCCTGAGTGAAGGGAGGTGAGAGGCTACACGGCGTTTAGACGAGGGAAATATGATACCACGATATTGGAGCCGGAGACGTTGGAAGGCTCACGGCAGAGAAAAGAAAAGCCGCCCCGAACATTTGTTCCGTAGTTGATGCTTCATAGGCAACCATTCACGAGATGAAATCATTGCGATCCAGGAGACATTCTACATGAGATGGTTTTGGGAGGGGGTCTTCGAAGCATAAAAATTGATGCGAGGCGATGTCTCGTTCCGAAAGGCTGGTCCAAGGCCCGCCACGTCCACTGAATCTGCATTTCGCCCAGAAGATAGCGACATCAGAACGTAGTATTTCGGAACCATGGCGCAATAGTCGCCTTGTATCTGCCGGCGCTACATTTGGTAACCGTGTTGACTTGCGGCATTGATGATCATCGCGGGGTCGACTTTTCTCCGCATGCATACTCTTCGCTGTTCAGAGTAATTGTCGGTGCTGATGAACATTCAAGCTTCGATCTTATCACTCGCTGAATTGAGAGTCGAGACAGACAAATTGAAGAAAATGGCGTCTTTCAAGGAAGAGGCAATGTCTGATGTTCCGACGCTGGCGCAAAAACACTATGGCATTCCAGCGAACCTCCTTGACAAGGCCCGGATCATGAAAGAGGAAACATTCAGCAAGCGGACGAAACCATTGAGTGACAGGCAGAGACTTCCTGTCATCCCTCAGGGAATTGAGGAGAGTGCCTTCTTTCAGGCACTGGAGGAGTTGCGTCAAGAACTTGGTGCCGACAATGTTGAGCTAAATGACAAGCCATTGAAAGATGGATGGTGAGTTTCGGCAAAGACCTAGAATCATTTTGCTGCTGACACATTACTTTGCAGGTATATGGAGCGTTCGTTTTTACCTGTTTGCCTCGTGCAGAGTGACCAGCGTGCTGAGAGTCGCAGATCCAAACACCCACGACTCGATGACCGTGCTTGACGACGAGGAGTTTGTCGCATCAGCTGTCGTGTACCCAGGCAGTACTGAGGAAGTTCAGAAAGTTATTCTCTGGGCTAACAAGCACCTGATCCCTATCTTCCCCATCTCCATGGGTCGCAATTGTACGTAGGCTCCGTCTATACACTCATTCTCTCAATCAACTAATGATGCTGCCGCAGTGGGTTATGGCGGTGCTGCTCCTCGCGTGCGCGGCTCCGTCACAGTTGACCTTGGCCGACGGATGAACAAGATTCTTGACATCAACCCTGAAGATTATACCTGCCTCGTCGAGCCGGGAGTGTCTTTCTACGCGCTGTATGAGGCTATTCAAGCCAAGGGATACGACCATCTGTGGATAGACACACCTGACTTGGGCGGCGGCTCGATTATCGGGAACACGGTCGATCGTGGCGTTGGCTACACACCGTATGGAGATCATTGGGCATGCCACTCCGGAATGGAAGTCGTCTTGCCAACTGGTGAAATCTTCAGAACAGGCATGGGAGCATTGCCGGGGAATAATACTTGGCAGGCATTTCCATATGGATTTGGTCCATCTTCCGAGTAAGTATCGCTTTATGTGTTACTGGTTTTTCTGCTTACACTCTGGGGCAGTGGCATCTTTTCCCAATCGAATTTCGGCATTGTCACTAAGATGGGCATGACACTCATGCCTAATCCGGGTGGCCATGAGAGCTTTGTAAGTCTTGCAGATCTCAAATACCAGCCATTTCCGCTTAACATGATCTTAGATGTACACTTTTCAGAAGGAAGAAGATCTGGCGCAGCTTGTAGGTTCATGTCAGGCCGAAGATGCTCCTCAGCGAGTCTATGCTAACGCACACTAGATCGAAATCATCCGCCCACTGAGGATCTCCATGATCCTCGAGAACGTCGCTCAACTCCGCCACATCACTCAAACCATTGCCTACATCGGCCCCTCACGCTCTCATTACCACACCGAGCCCACCCCCATCCCGTCATCTGTGATCCACGCTGCCGCTGCCAAGACGAGTGTCGGCGACTGCACCTGGATTTACTATGGGATGTCCTACGGTCCAGCCCACATCCGCAAATACAAGCTCGACATCGTCGACGCTGAGTTCCACAAAGTCCCTGGATGCAAGCGCATCGAACCCTCGACGTTGCCGCCCGACGAGTACTTTTGGGTACGCGACCGCGTCGCCGCTGGTGTGCCGGACATCCAGGAGCTGGGCTGGGTCAACTGGGTGCCGAACGGCTCCCACATTGCCTTCTCGCCAGTCTCGCCTATCCGCGGGAAGGATGCGCAAGCTTTGTACGAGCTCGCACGGAGGCGGCACGAGGAGTTCGGCATCGACTTGTTTCCAGCGTTCATCGTGGGGCTGAGGGAGATGCACCTGATTGTGGAGATTGTGTTTGATCGTGGGGACCTGGAGAGACGGGCTGCGGCGATGAAGTGCTTGAGGGCTATGGTGGATGACGCTGCCAAGCTGGGCTATGGCGAGTATCGGACGCATCTAGCACTGATGGATCAGGTTGCTGGAACATACAGCTGGGGAGATGGGGCATTGATGAAGTTCAATGAGAAGCTGAAAGATTGTCTGGATCCAAAAGGAATACTGGCTCCGGGTCGGTGCGGTATATGGCCTGCGAGGTATCGCGGCCGTGGATGGGAAATGATGGGCCAGAATGATCACACTTCTGAGGGCAAGGGGGTTAGCAGTGTCGTCAGCGGATTTGGAGTTCACTGAGGTCTGAGGTCATTATTTGCAGCTTTCGTCTGCCGGTCTGCCGCATCTCTAGGTCAGTCCGCTTTCCAACATCAAGCCACTCTTTCATGAAGCTAGGCCTCATCATTCCCGCAGCCTATAATCCTACAAATGATTTTCCACGGACAAGCACACTTGGGCAATTATCGTGCAGGCCGGCTGTTTTTCTGGGGTCTGTTTTTGATTTCGAGACCTGTCTATGTAGCGATCCTAAGGCCGATTGCTCAGTTGGGCTGCGTTCACGATGCGAGGTACTTCTGCTATCTCCGAGGTAAGTCCTCCAGAATCCACTTCCGAACATCTCAATTCCTGATGTACATGATAGTAGTAGTTTGTGCTAGATCGAGACCTCGTGTAACGGGACACCGGATGTGGCGTTCCAGATTGCGTGGGTTCCCACAAGCCTCGATGTTTTCTTGCTCCTGTCAACTACAATGCTGCTGTGCCGCCGGTGTCTGCACGTAACCGAGATCGAGTCTCACCCATGATCTATCTCTTTTTCGATTTTGGTGCATGAGTGCCGGGGCTTATGGTGCTGTTGGTAGGCGGATATCCGTGTTTACTAGGTGAGTAGCTTTATTGTCACCTTGCCCTTGACAAGAGCTGGCTTATTCAAAAGCTCACAATCTATTTCTAGACAAAGCAGACTTCCGCTCCAAAAGAAACCCACTATCTGTTTTCTGGACCCCAAACAGCATTACGGATCCTCTGACAGATAGTGCTCACTTGGCCCCACCACTAGCGAACCAACACCCGCTAACCAATGCCGTAAATCCGCTTTGCCTCATCACAAAGCCTACATAACAATAGTCAATCGCTCCTACTTGGTATTCCTCAGAATTGCAGCTGAGGGCTATTGGATGCTCACAAAATAGCTACAGAGAGAAGGAGCAAACCTGGAAGACTGATTTGATTGGCGGTCAGCAGCTTGGCTCCAACGGCGCAATCCTTTCAAGAAATTGACTCCAGTTACAACAAATCCTTTCTATTCTTCATGCCATGCCAGATTGAAGTGAATTGAAATTTGAGATGAGTGGGTCTAAGTTATCACCCTGTAGGGCCCGCTATTGCCACTACTGGCTTGACGGCTATTTGCTGCTTTATCTTCGCAATCTTCCTCCTTCGAAGCAACAGTCCTTCCTTCCACACACAACCCCCCACAAGCACCGACACTTGTTGCATTGCATTGTCACAACATCGACAGTCAACGTTGAACTTGGTCTATCGAATCCTAGTATTCATAGACCTATTACTTGTGTCAGAATGACTTACACCACTCTTCCCCGAAGCTTCGCCAGCCGTGGCGCACATGACAACACTGCCAATGTGTTCACCACCATGAATGGTAAAGATTCTAGGACCACAGTGATCATCATCTTCTTTCACAATCACTTACACTCTCCAGGTGCTCCCATCCGCAACCCAGCTTCGAGCCAGCGCATCGGCGGCCAGCTGCGTGGTGTGTCTCTACTCCAGGATACCAATCTCCTCGAGCTCATTCAGTCTCTGGATCGCGAGCGCATTCCCGAACGGTCAGTGGCCTCTAATCCTTCCTTCTCTCTTAGTATTGACATGTGCAACACGTCGTGGAGTACCATTACTGACTATTTGCAACAGCGTTGTCCACGCCCGCGGCTGCGGCGCGTATGGCTACTTCGAGACCCTGCGCGACATGACCGATGTGACCAGCGCCGACTTCCTCGGTCGTGTGGGAAAGCGCACGCCTCTATTCGCGCGTTTCTCAACTACCGCAGGCGAAAAGGGCTCTCCTGAGACAGTTCGCGACGTGCGGGGCATGGCCTTCAAGCTGTACACTGGTGAGGGAAACCTGGACTGGGTTTTCCTATCGCAGGCGAGTTACAACCCCCTTGCTGCGAGGTTCTTACGACATACACAGTCACACAACGGCCTGCCTCCATGCTGTAGCTCCAAGAAGCTGACAGATTTGTAGCCCGTCTTCTCCATTCGCGACGGCGCGAAGTTTCCCTCGTTCGTCCACGCTACCAAGAAGAACCCGCGTACTGGCTTGCCTGATCACACTCAGTTCTGGGAGTAGGTTTTCGAAGCATCCAATCATTGTTTCCTGTAAGACCAACACAATGATACAGCTATTTCGTCAACAACCCGGAATCGATCCACTTCCTGTTGTTCCTCTTCAGCGATCGGTCCACTCCTGTGGACTTCCAGCACGCCGACATCTTTTCGTGCAACACGTACCGGTTCACCAAGAATGTAAGACACCCCACGAGAACTATATCCATCACAAAGGCCCGTTTCCCCCTGACTTGTACTACCGCCCACCATCTTGTTGGTGCACCAGATCTAATGCACGTCATTGTGCCGCAGGACGGAAGCTTCGAGTACGTCAAGCTGCACATCAAGTCCAACCAGGGCAACCAGTACCTGACCTCAGCCGAGGCTCGTGAGCGCGCTGCCACCGACCCCGATTACATGACCCGCTCTCTCCACAACGACATCGAGGCAAACAAGTTTCCGAGTTGGGATGTTTACGGTCAGATTATCAGCCCCGAGGTCGCCGAGACATATCCGGTCAACGTCTTCGACCCAACCAAGACATTGCCCTCTTTGGACTTCCCTTACCGTCCTTTTGGTCGCATCGTTTTGAACGAGAATGTCAGTGACCAGTTTGCGGAAGTTGAGCAGGCTGCCTTCAGTCCCACCAATGTCGTTCCTGGCTGGGCTCTGAGCCCCGATCCTGGTAGGATCCCTAGTTCTTTCAGCATTTGTAACTTGTGCTGACAACAGAACAACAGTCCTCCAAGTTCGCGCCTTGGCATACCATGACACTCAGCGATACCGCCTTGGTACCAACTTCTCTCAGCTCCCCGTCAACCGTCCCAGACATGGAAGTCTCAACCCTCTGTGCCGTGATGGCGCTGGCAACTTCCAGCAGGGCCGTGGCAGCAACTTGCCTCCTTACTACCCATCTAGCTCCTACGGACTAGACACGGCTCCTCAGTACGCTGCTCCCAGCAAGGAGAACTGGAGCGGGCGCGTGGTGGATTACCAGAGCAAGATGGAGGACGGAGATCTGGAGCAGCCCCGCGACTTCTTCGAGAAGATTCTCGCTAAGGAGCCCGGCCAGCAGGAGAACTTGATCAGCAACATCGCCGAGCACCTCGCCGAGGCTGACTCCAAGATCCGTGACAAGGCCTACGGCGAGTCATCCCTCTTCTGCTGCTTGTGTAGTCCAACATACTAATCCGATGTTACAGCTCTCTTCGCTCGTGTCCACCCCGACCTGGGCCGCAGGGTGCGCCGCTCAGCTGAGAAGCAGGCCGACGACATCGCCATCAAGAAGGTTGGCGACGAGCTGGATGGCCTGAGCTTACCTTTCCAAACGCGCACCAAGCGCACCGCGCTCGACAAGAACGAGGATCTGCCTTGCAGCCTCGACCAGTGCCAACCAAACGCCGGCCTCGTGTCGCGCGGCAACGGCCGCAACGCTGGCTTGTTTGGTCTTGAATAAATTCAAGTCCAACTCCTGAAGGTCGACAGGCGTTTAGTCCCTGTGTTGCCTCAAGGAACCACTGATTAGGTTTACGGTCACAAAATGAGATTTACACTGCGCCTTTGAAGTTTTCGGGTAGTGTTTGGGCATAGGGTTGACCCGTGTTCGGAATTCTAGGTCTGCAGTTCCCGGTGTTAGGGCGCTTTACAAGCATATGCTTGGGCTTTTTATTGTTTGGTCTGTTTCTTCATGCTTCTGGGTTTAGCGCATCTGATAGTTAGCACGATGGAGACTCTTTTCAGCTAGTGGGGCATTCTTCACAAGATGACTAGTAGGACATGGAGTTTACAACCCTAACAATCTCAGTAATACTCGGTCAGTGTCATTCTCACGTCTTGATCATCAATGTCCGACTCGACAGGGTTGACAGACCATTGGTGTTGCCTCATAAGAGTGCTCCGCTAAGATGAAATTGAGGCTTCCATATGTAGGTAATAAGGTGCATGTATCATCATCATTGCTCAATGCGAGCTGACAGCAAAACAGATGGCAATAAAATTGAAACACAATGATTCGTGCTAGTGCTTTGAATGCTGGCACTTGCAATAAAATGAGACTTCCTTGTTTGACAGGCGCCCCGAGGTGCGCACAATGCAGTCTTGGCCAATTTATGTGCAAGATTGAGCAGCAACAAGGAGAACAAGGAGAACAAGGAGAACAAGGAGAACAAGGAGAACATGGAGAACATGGAGAACAATTATAAAAGAACCTATTTGCAATTCGCGTTTAATACACGCTCGTTTTTATCATAATAATCATTATCATCATTCATTCAAGACCAGTCGCTCATTGCACCTCTAAGAACCCAACAAATTCAAGCAAAATGTACTCTGTCATTTTCACCGTGTTCACCCTGGTGGCCACCACCCTCGCTGCACCGTCCTCCAACATCGACCTTGCCCCAAGAGCATGCTCTTACGCAACAGCCCAGTACGTTTCTGTCTGCCAACAAGGCGACAGCCTATTCTGCACAGGCAACACGAACGTCTGCCCATCAGGCTCGACTGATACTTTCGACGACACGGCTACCAAGGCCAACGAGGATGCTTGCAGTGGATCAAGCAGGGGCGTTATGTGCATGCAGACTGTTGCGTGCTGTTAGGACTGAGGGGACCTAGTGAAAAGTATTTGTCTCCGACCATCGCGGGCTTGTTAAATCGGCTCCCGAATTCACGACAACCTCGGAGTCGGGCCGGGCGCGGGAAGAGTGCACATCGGGCCTGGCTCCGCTGGGCCCCAGTGACGACACCAGCGTGTAGTCTGCCGGTGCTATGCACCTAGGTAGTTCAGCTGCATATACCACGTGGAATCTCTAAAAAAGAATCATGACATAGTCACTCCACTTGATTTTTGTTTTGTTTTCCCGCTTGCCGCGCTTGCAGTGATCCGCTACTCGATATGCTTGCTCGGATTACCGCATCGGGCGCCTGAGCGAGTCGTCATGTAGGGTATAAGACTGGCGTCGATCCCCCACTGCTACCACAGTATAGTTCCTCTGCTACGCTATTTTCACTCGACTTGCGACTCATGTTCAGGTTCATTAGAATGTTTCTGGGATTTAATGGACGGTTAGCAACGGCATAGTCATTGATGCGATGGAAAACACAGATGGCAGAGACATACACACAGGACTTCCGACCCGAGCGGAAGGTCAGAGAAACGTGGGTACATGCAAATAAAACTCAATTCGGAGTTCAACGCACAAAATTAATTTGCTAAGATTTCATGATTGACATCCTGGTCTCCCTCTGTACGTCGCAAACTCCAGTTTGAATTCGTGCTGCCGTCGACAACAGCCCGAGCCTCATGAAATTGTCGAGCCAGAATGCCTCTTTGCAGCTCCATGGCTTCGTCATCAAGGTTCATGAGACACAACAGATCAAAGACGTCGAAAGCCGTGTTGTCCTGGGGAGGCTGGAGAGGGTCAGCATCGACACAACGGTGGAGAACTCGCCAGAATTGTCTGTGGGACGAATCAATAGCAAACATGCACATATTGACATACGCCCGGCCCCAATTGAAGACCTCGTCCGGATCTACAGACCATGCCGTCTGCCGGAATTCGATTGTGCGCTTGCGGCGTTCTGCCATATATCGGTCGTCGGTAGAGTTCCTGAAACTGTAAGCAAGTCTCTAGTTGCGTCCAGTGTGGGGCCGCATGAGCATCTCAATAACACCTCGATCAGATGCTTGCGTAAGGTCTTTAACACAGGCTCGCATGCTGCGTGGGGGTGGAATATTGTAGATCCCGGTGTTGCCCAGGATTGGCGTGTAGAGTTGGGCTGCATAGCCATTCAGCGCTCCTCGGGGCATTTCTCGTACGAAGTTACCAACAGCGGCCGGCAAAGGTAGCTGAAGCTGAAGCTGAGGCACTTGGGCTTCCCTCTGATTGGCCATGAGCTGGCACTCGTTAATGTTTACAGTTGCCGCCAGTGTCCCCTGAGCGACGGCAGAGAATATGCGATTGCTCAAACAATAGATGTTGTTATTCCGGTAAAAGAGTTGAGCCTGGATGAGAAATGGGTCCGCAGCAAAGACCAACGCCGAGGCCCGTCTCAGGTTTTTGATCGACATGTAGTCCGGTCCGATCCCAATATGGAAGTGCAAGCCGGCAGACTCGGAAACTACAGTTCCGAACTGGTTCGTCAGAGTGTCACATACTCGGCGGACTTCGTCCCAACTCTGCTCATGGTCTGCCAATAGAGCTTGGGACTGAATCTCTATCGCAGCCCAACGGACTCCCAGGTATGAATCCCGCAACATGTCCAGAGTCCCGGGGAGGGTGACGCTCTGGTCAGTGGAGACATGCCATGCCGCCTTTGCGTCAGAGTTGAACACTCTGTTGAGGCCACGTTCGCCTGCTACGCCAGGCAGTGCTGATACTACGTTTGCAACAGTTTGTTGTGGGTTCTGACCCACCCGTATGGCTCTGGTCAAGATGGGATTCTTGTCATTGTCTCTTGCCAAATTTCGCGGAATGCATGCGACAAGGAACTCCAGCTCTACGCCAAAACTGAGTCTAGCATTGTCTGTAGGACCAGAGCTTCCAGATGAACCTGATTGAGATGATCCTGCTGAATCAATCCATGGCAGTCCAAATTTTGGTAAGATTTGTTGTGTATAGTGGAGACTCTTAGGTCCTTCGGTTCGATCGATCGCTGAGTGGATGCTCGCAATTGAATACCTACTAGTGAAGCGATCAGTACCTTAATTGGTGAGGGCAGAGTCTTTATCCTTACCTGAATATTACAATTGTGTCCAGCACAATGTGATTGTTGTACGCACAACCAACGCATCTTAGTGTACTAGGACACAAAGGTAGGGACAAAGCTCGTTGGAGAATTGGCTTCGATTACCTAAACTTGAGTGATGCAGCTCACCAAGACACCTTGTTCAAGGCAGTTTAGACCAAATAATATGTAAATTGGTGCAAAGGGTCTCTAGGCTATTATGCTCGTGAATTCGAAGACTGGACAATGTCTTCGGGATTACCCCCAGGACCACCTCCAGGACAACCATCCTTTTCTGAGAATCGCCTTTTGGTTAACAGTCAGCCAATTTTTGGACTGGCATGACCACCAACGGATGAATTACCATTAAACCAAAGACTTTGGTGATGGTGGCTCTTGAAAACCTAGAATCAGTGACATGTGTACTAAATGTTGAAAGTGTCTGGATTTCCAATCCGTGGCCCTGCCTCGCTGGCAGCATTAGTTTTTGTTGCCAATAATGAATTGCTCTGCATCAACAACATACACTAGATCTCTAATCCTCTGAGCTAGTGAGGAATGAATTATTAATTAAAGTAATTTGGGGAGGTCTCCGCTTGATATCTGGAGGGCACTGGGACATTCAGGACCGGGGGGGGGGCACGCTTACATCAGCACGTGAGGCCAGCGAAACCAATCTGGTCAGGCACTGACTATGTCCAGCTTCTTCTTACTAGTTAGTTTTCATCACAAGCCACAACCATATTTCATCCTTCACATCGCGCGGACTTCGCCTCCCCGATAAACCGCTCTAGAGACCTCGTGTCCTGCCCAGCTTCGGCAGGCAGACATAGTTCACCAAGTCAATTGAAGCCCAACTTGCAAACCACCGACGGCTCTGATACGCTGCTGCATGAGGTATGCAGGTACGATAAGGCCCCCGCGGCGTCTTGATTTCAGCCTCCAGATCCAAAGGAACCTATCTCGACTCTGCACAACCCAATGACCCATTGACTTTTGATGCCAGCCATCGCAACCGCCCTTGAGAGACGCTGATCGAGTCAGGAGTCTACGCCACATCGCAGAGAGCGCGGTTGGCGCGGGTGCGTACTGGATGCGCAGCCAAAACATGGCATTTGCAAGCATTATGATGATGGGTGTGCAGGCCAGGTCAGCTGCCACAAATCCGTCATATCACGAACTGCCTGCCGACCCCCCGTCGAAACACCACTAAGCACGTGGGGGTGTGCACTCAAAGCTTGTCTCACCTCATCACGCATATGCTTCCTTGGTCCAAGTCTCTGAAAAGTCCGGCTTTTGGACCATGCAGTGGATGCAGTGGACCTAGTGGCAGTTCTAACTCGATATCACGGGTTTCTGTCACACGCGCAATTGGTGATATTTCTCCGTCGTGCAGCGTTACATCCGTTGCGAATCGAGGCATCAAAGAGGTCTTCACCAGCGTGCTTCCAATCCAAATCATGCCATCACCAATCCGACTCTGCAACTCAAGTCTGACCTCACTCTGTTGTTCGTCGGCACATCCAGGCGGCTGGCGGGCCGGCAAGCTGCCCACGCAGGCAATCGGATTTAGTAAAAGGACACAGAAAGCGGTGTTTTGGCTGGGAGCTGTGTCCGTTTACTAAATCCGATTGCCTGCCACGAAGCTATCACAGTACAAAATAGAGTGGCCCGCCCGCGCATCCCACGTATGCACAACGCCCGTTTGGGACAGCTCGCGTCCGCAACCTATCACCTCCGCGTGGAACTTTTTGTGATTGTTCACATCAGCCTCTGCAAATCACTGCCAATCGCAAAGATGATACATAATGTCTGGCCTTTGTGGGCGGCACGTGGGACGGTCAGGCCTACTGTGGTAAGTGGGCTGGCTTACCCCGCGGTGCATGCCAGTTGAGTGAGACTCTGGGCAGCTGAGACTTGCGAAGGCAGGCTGCGCAGCACGCGGCCAGCCGGGGTGAGGAATGAAGACGGTCTTGCCGGTGACTGCACCTGTCTTCACTTTCCTGAACTGCCCCAGCAGGCCTCTACGAGGAATCAGCCCTCACAAGGCAACCAAGAAGAGCCGGTTCGGGCAGGTTGGTGGCTTGGAAATGTGTACTGTGTGTCCCAAGTGGGCTGAGGCTGCCATCCATTACCAGGGTTCCTGTGAGTCTTAGGTATGTTCGTGATCACTGAGGGTGTGAAGCAGCATGCGCGTCCGCGGAGCTAGGTATCAGCCAGAATAGGTATATGTATGATCGATCTCCCTTCTCCTTTTTTTAGTCATGCCGCCGCACCCTATTTGATATCCTGCCATATATTTGATCGGTCTTCCCCTCGACTTTTTGACACTGATGAGTACTCACCTACTCAATTTCATTATCCTGGAGGAGAAAGGCAGACGGGCGTCTCATATCTGATTTTAACGGTCTCTTCTGACCAGTCAAGTGAGCCGGCGAGGCCGGCGGTGTTCTCTCGTTTGGACGAACTGGAAGGTTTGCCTGAACACACAGCCGCCTTGTCATACACGGTGCCCATCGAGTGCACCCAACGGGAACAGAGCCGCATCGACTCATATATCTCAACAGTCACGCAATAAACTCACTGTCAAATCACCCTCGTTCGAGATTCTTCAGCGGATCGACACTTCGCAACAATATTGCGATGCCGTCCACACGCAGAACACCGCATATGCGGCGTGAGTCTTGGCCCTGCAGGCAAGATCGCCTTCACCAGAGCGTCGAGGCCAACGTCAACATGACGATGGACACTGGCCGCACCGAGTCACTCATCGACGACGATCCCATCAACTCCTACCTCTCACCAACGCCCTTGCTCGATGATGGTGATACCGACGACGAAGTGGACATGGACCTGGAAATGGACATGGCCTTCGACGCCGGCATCGAGGACTACTCTCGTCCCATGCCAATCATCCGCCAGATCAGCCCGTCTACACTAAACGGCAGCCTACGCCCTCCACCACCAAGGACAACAACACCACCACATCTCCGCTTCGGCTCCTACTCGCCACCCAGCCGAAACTCGCCCGAGGTCTCAACGCCCAACACAGACATCGGCAAGGACGACTACGACGACGGTGAGGACTACGTGCGCCTCTCCCCCTCGCACCCGGGATCCTTCCGCCTCGCCGTGCCAAACTACACCTTCGGCAAGCCCCTCGACAAGACCCCTCGCACGGCCAAGTCCGCAGCCATCGCCGCCGCCAAGGCAGAGGAGAAGGAGGAAGACCGCGTGGCACTCATGATGGCGCGAGGGTCCTCCTACAACGACGACGATGAGTACCTCTCCGGCAGCCCGTCGTTCCACGTCGGCAGGCCGAAGATGGCGCCCGCGAATCGAGGCCGTTCGACAAAGGCCGCTCCGCCGCGTCTCTCGCTGGCGTCGCGACCGCGGAGCTGGTCGGGTGTGAGTGGGTATGGGAGCGGGCGTCTCTCGCCGCGCGCGTGGCTGCAGCCTAGCCCGGATGTGTGGAGTATCGAGGAGGAGGATGAGGCGGAGATCAGTGAGATGGATCTCGATGCGCCTGCGGACCAGGGGGAGAGGATGAAGAAAGAGCGGAAGGGGAAGGGGAGGGGAAAGAAGGTTAGATTCGCGCTGCCTGTCCGGGAGGATATCCCTTAAGGGCCGTTTACATTCATATTCATTACACGGCAACAACACTTTGGGTTTTCATCATTGCATAGGAACACGGCATGGGAGGATCCCTGGGCTCACTTGCATTGGGTGGTCGGTCGGCTGCTTCTTGTTTTTGGCTGGTCTCTATTGCCTATTCGGTTGGAGGCTTGTGCTGAGGACTATATTCCGCATTTTGGGCTTTTCCTTTGGAATATTTCGCCTCTGTATTATCCGTCAGGCAGACTGGTTTGCCCGCGTCGCGATTTCCCTTTCGTCGTCTACTACATGCTCCTACTAGATGGTTTGCTCACGCAATATACCAAGGAGAAGGGGAATTTGGGGAGCTAGTGATAGTCATATCATCAACTTAAGAAGCTGTCTTTGCCCTTGACTCCGTCCAATGACGTGCCTGAACTCTCGTGTATCGGTCCGCTGTTAACTGTTCGTGTCATCGTCGTCAAGCACTGCTCTTTCGACTCCGGTGGAGCATATGCTTACCGTCCTTCGGCACTGGTCTCCGGTACCACCTTTTCGGCCCCCAGCAATATCCACTGTCGCTAGTATGGAGGCTTGTTCATGCTGGTGGCGTGTCTTAACTCATTCCCACATATTGCGGAAGTGGTAGCACGCCTCATGCAAGCTGATTCCAACATTCAAGTAGTGTATGCCACCAGCTATCCTGCAACGACAGCCAGGACCGTGCGGATCAAGACAGGTCCTCTGGTGGCACATGAACAGTAGATTCCCAATTATCGGAGAGACATGGGCTCATTGACGCTCAGACATTCAAATACGTCACTACGAAATGAATTTTAGTGGGTTCACTTTCAATGACAGCGTTGGGAGGGCGTCACCGTCATACAACCTCAAAGCTTCGAGATCAACAGCAAGGCTGACGAGTCTACCAGGCAATTTATTCAGACTCATTTCCGCGACACCAGCTGTGTAGCAAAAATCGTGATCTTACTCATTCACGCCGGGCTGGGAATCCCACACAAGTTAATGATCGTTGTTAGAGACAACTCTATTGTGACAGCAAATATAAATTCTCAGCAGAGCAACGGAAATAAGGAATTCAAACCAGCAGATACCTTCGATTCAGTAGCTAGGCCAGACACAATGAGTGGGTCGCTCCACCTGGGCAGATGAGAATACTGGCTGGCTTACCAAAGATCAAGGCCAGTCTCACCTTGCAGGCTCCGGTACGAGATTATGGCCGGAACATAACTACATATTTGGTGAAAAGATGGGTGAACTGCTGAAACACTTGACGAGCGGCGGACCATGATGGTGATTCGTCTGGCCTCCTGCCAAACGTTTGAAAAGCAGCGAGAGCCTCCCAGGCTGACTTCTTTTGGTGTTACTGGGCATCGCACTTACGAAAACTCTGCGGCCGTGCATATACAGGAACTACCTGACAGCGAGTTGCACGTAAAACCTGGAGGGTCCGACTTTACTGGCTATTTCGGCACCTCACGGTTACCAGGACTTTCAACCTCTCGAGTGACCCTCCCACATTCCCTGCCCGCCCCGCAGAAGCCTTGGATATGCCTACAGTGATAAATCCAAGTCGTAAACGACTGCCCAAATGCGCCAAGTGTGTCTGGACAGCATGCGGCCTGAAGGGAGTGCCCCCGCGAACGTGACCGCCCTGCGGGAGACCGTCTAGCACGGCTGCCAACACCGAGAGCTCCCCTGACATGAAAACGAGCAAAACAGAAAGCAACGCTGGGTAAAAAGCAACACTGGAGAAAATCAAGACGGGAGGGCTTCTAGGGCGGCTTGGTGCTGGGCGAGTCGGAAGTAATAGTCGTGCGACGCAGACCAGAAGAGCCCCTAGCTTTCTATGTAGTCCGCATAGGCGACTTCTTCTGGAGAGGGGACTGTCGACTTGCGCCCAAGCGCGCCGTTTTCGTAATCGTCGAGAGGGCGTCCGTCGGCCATTTTGTTCGCTGGTTTTGCTGATTTGCTGAGCGAGTGCCGTTGCAGTGTGCGTTGAAGAAAAGGAAAAGAGAGGGAAGAAGGGAATTGGAATGGGGAATGGCTGGCCATTTAAGGTAAAATTGCTGATGGACTATAATGGCCATCTATTAGCTGTCGAGCGAGCTAGATGGACCAAAGCATCGACTAGGGCCTCGCACAGGCAGACGACTCACTTCCAGCCTCTTTTCACGAGACTAATTTTTATATCATTCTAAAATTCTCCACTTACTGATTCCCCGCAAATCCTTCGTTATCTTGTGCAATGTGCTGTCAGGCCATTGCTCGTGGACTGTCCATGTTTCGCTGTTGTGCGGCGCCCTCCCTCCCTCGTCTTGGCAAAGGTGTGGTCTTTACTGTGAGCACAAAATCGTGTCTTGTAGTGTACACACACTGTTCTGTACCGTTAATACCCAGTCTCTCGTACCGGAAATGTCCGAATATACTCATGCCCTCGATATGTCAGTTCTTTAGCCTTCCCATCGTTGCCCCTCCCTCGCTCAGAATTATGTTGCCCATGAGGATTTCGGGAGGCGACAAACTTGGCCCTCGGAGCCCCTCCGCTGGGTTCTCTTAAATAAGTCATCTGTTTGGGACGGCAGAACAATAACAAAATACATCAAATGACAGATATTCCATCAGCTTACGAAAATTGTATCACAGGTCACTCTGGACTGCTGCCACGGTGGCGGCTTGCCTGTCAACCGTAAAACCTCAGTCTCATCACTGGTTGGTTGCACCTCTCAGACAAGCTAGTCTCAGCGTTACTATCACCAATTGCCTTGCAACCGCTTCCAGGATCCCCTGCAGATAGAGACATGTCTTCTGGTAGCAGTGGCAATGTTTCTCGAGCTCTCACGTCCCAAGAGGTACGTGGGCTCATCGTCACTCACACATTCAGGTGCATCGCTACGGCCTGAACGTCAGTGGACCCACTTTCAGTGACCAGGGCACTATTTTCACACTGCATCAAACCTTCGAGGTTCACAGCGGCGCTGATGAGTCTGTCGGACAGTGTTGTTGCAATGCAGTTACGCGATACAAGCTGTGTTGCAGAGAGGATCATCTACTCCATGCACGCACGCTACCTAGGTATGCTGGGAATTTTCCACGGCACAGTCAAAGAAGTTTTATTCCCTTGTTAGAAAAGCAGTACTCTTCCCTCTTCCCAGGGTCTTCTTCCTCGTGCCCTCTTCCTAAAGTCCTCTTCCTCGGTTTACTTTCCCCGGGTCACCCATTTTGAGTCTCATGCTTCAGGTGGCAAGAAAGGATACAAGACGATACAATGCATATCATACAGTAACCATAGCGCAGAAGTTATCTTGTAAGTCCAAGAAAACTCCCTGTCGCAACCAGTACCCCCTAGACCTTGGCATGACCGACCCCAGCAAGTCAATTGCATGGACATTTGACGTACGAGACTTTTCTGGCTCTAGTCTATTCGCCTGCCACGCAGCTGTGTTGTCCACCTCTTTGGCAACGAAATAGCCAGCGCAAGGACATCAAACTGCAGAAGGGCCTGGCGAATAAGACGATGGCAGACGAGATATCAAACCTCGAACCTCGCCTGCCCGACAAACATGCGCTATGATTAAAACGTTGTCAAATTGCAAGTCCGAGCCTTCTGTCAAGCACCTTCGTCAGAGTCCTTTGAACAAGTACTTCTGCTGTTACATGACACCACCACCAAATAAGCCGAAGCCGCCCATCCCATCCGTAACAGGAGTCCGAAAGGAAACGCTCTCGCGGCTGCTGGGAATGCATTTGATCGAATGTACTATGCGGTGAGTGAAGAATTGACAGCTTGTCGGAACTGCTTCAAGGGAGCTGGAGCTGAAGTAACGTGATATTCCCGGCGCCTGGGAGAACATTGGCAAAGACGGATAGGGCAGGTAGCATGTCAACCCCGCTGATCAGCAGTGGATGCAATGTTAGAAATGCTAGGATTATTCGTCAGGACAAAGATCACATTTGTATAAGATTCGAAGCGTCGCAAATCTATAAGCTTTTGACGGCAAATTCCAAGTGAGGGCGGCAGATACAAAACCGCGCCCGTGTCCATCACCGCCCAAAATGCTGTGCCAAGGTGTTCTCCTCTCTTTGCTCTCGACTCTGCTCTTCGCCGTTTGCAAGCCCGTCAACGCAGCCTCAACAGCTGCAATTTTCCTCTTCAAGGATGTACTGCAGTCCAACACAACGGCACTGAAGACGGTCGGCTTCAACACAGTACTCATCTTCCGGATCGGCGTGTCGGAAAACGGCGACCTAGTCTACTACTCCACTGGCGATGCCGGCGAAGCCGTCGATGCCCCGGTCGTTACTGGAGGCGCATATGTTGGAGATTCGGCTCTCACCGACAAGGTCAAGTCCTTCAAGACAGGCGAGACCCTCATCGACCGTGTCGAGGTGTCTCTCGTCTCCAACGACGCCACGTTCGTAAACATACAGAACTTGGTCAGTGGGAACAAGACAGGCGCAGGCACGCCACTGTATGACAACTTCCAGGTGCTGAAGACGACTTGGGACCTCGACGCCTTCAACAACGACGACGAGACTGTCTATGATGTGTCTAGCACAGTGAGCTTCGCCAAGCTGCTCGGCGATATCGGCTACAAGTACTCAATTTCACCCTACACCAGACTTGACTTCTGGACCAGCATCGTGCAACAACTTCCTGCCCTACTCGACCGTGTCTATCTGCAAGTCTACGATGGAGGGGCTGGGAACAACCCTGGGGCCTGGCAAGATGCTCTCGGCCGCAAGGTGACGCCTCTCGTCTGGGTGACGAACGATGCGAAGCCGGACCAGGGCAATACGGCTGAACAGGCGCAGGCAAAGTTCTCAAACTGGAACGAGCTGTATGCGACCGACGGGGCTGGGTACTGGAATGATTATGACATTGAGAAGCTGAACTCTTCGTATACTGAGTATGGCGAGGCGCTGACTAGTGTCTTTCCTTCATGAGTGGTCTTGGTCTTCTTGGTTGCGCCAGCTCAGATGGATACTTACTGACCAAGTATCTTACCAGCCTATAGCGGATCCAATTGTGCAACATTTTTACTACTCATAGGCCTAGGCATTATAATAGATGAGGCACTACCAAGACCAGAAAAATATTATAGAAAATATCATGAGCTAAACTAGCACTTACACTTGGTTGAAGCAGGGGGGGGGGAGGCCGTGTCAGCTATTTTCACCCACCACCGCCCTACTGTTTCCTCTACGACACTTTGCGGAGCAGCGAATAGAACCAAATACCTAGGAACTCCTCATGTTGAGCAAGACTTGTGTCGTTGCGTGCAGGGTGGTAAGTGGTCAGGTAGGAACTGTGTAGAGTCGGGGAGAGGACTCTCTCGTGCCGAAGCCTCCCCCGCAAGTGACGCGTTGCTCTGGCCCGCAGCGTGTTTTGACCTGGCCTCACTGACCAGCACGGCAAAACACACGCAAGCTCAACAAGAGCCCACCAGATCTGCATACTTGAAGTCAAACGACAGCTTGTCAAGACCTCAATTCCGACTTGCGCCAAACGCCGCAGCCTAACCACGCACCTCACAATGGTCACCCACGGCCTCAACCAAACCCTCCCCCTCCGCCTCATAACGCACAACATCCGCTTCGCCAACCCTCAACCCGTCCCCCACGAAGCCCTCTGGTCCACCCGCGGACCGAAACTCACCACCCAGCTCCTCTTCACCACCACAACCCACCCCGCAGCCTTCATCTGCCTCCAAGAAGCCCTCGCCAACCAAGTCGCCAACATCCACACCGCCCTCGGCTCCTCATGGTCCTACATTGGCGTCGGCCGCGACGACGGTATCGCTGCGGGCGAGTTCTCACCTGTCTTTTACAATGCTGATACGTGGGAGTGCCAGCGCAGCAGGACGTACTGGCTGAGCCCGACGCCGGAGAAGCCTTCGCGCGGATGGGATGCGGTCCTGCCGCGGGTTGTTACAATGGGGCTGTTTCAGCATCGCGCGGGGACGGGCGCGAGAGTGGTTGTTATGAGTACGCATTTTGACCACCGGGGGTGGAAGGCTAGGGAGGAGAGCGCGAGGCTGATTTTGAAGCTGGCGGAGGGGTGGGTGGCCGATGCTGCTGGGGGTGGCGCGATGGGAAGGCCGCCTGTGTTTCTAGGCGGGGACTTCAATAGTAGCCCGCGCGACGGGGCGTATCGCACAATGACGGCGCCGGGGACGGGAATGGTGGATATTTCGGGGTTGATTCCAAAGGGGAGGAGGTATGGGAATGAGCTGACGTATAGCTCGTTTGGGGAGGAGGGGGAGACGCCTGAGCGGATTGACTTCCTGTTCGTCAAGGACACGGCGGACGTCAAGTTTCACACTTTTGGGGTGCTGGCTAATCGTTTTGATGATGGTGTCTATCTGTCGGATCACAGAGCTGTTGTTGCAGATATGGACATTCCGGTGAAAGGCCAGTCGCCGATCCACTGAGTGAGAAGGTGGTCGGTTGGGTAGCTGGACGCTGTACAACGGCGTCCTGCATATTGTGCCTGACTTCACTGCAGACTACATCAGTCACATCCACGAGCGAATGAGCGACGTGGAGGGCACACTTTGAATCATCTATGGCACATTGCATTGTTGCAAAGTCCGTTGTTGTAGTCTGAGTGGGCCACCAATCTGAGTGCTAAATACATCCTCTGTCCGGTCCGCCCTCCCGGGCAGCACACACAACAAGTAGTCATCAAGTCAGACTAGACTGTTGTGATAGGCCCCGGATGAGCAACTGATATGGCTTGTCTGATGCCGAACGGGATGTCTACGGATGCACTCGAGCTAGAAACACCTGTGTGGGCTGACGATCGCGGCCCGTCTGCTTCTGGACGAGTCTAGACTTTCTTGTCCTGCCCCTTGGGTACTAAGACCTCCGAGAACTCGTCTTGCTCATTTTCCAGATCTCCCCATGTTGCTTCGGTCAACGTGTGGCACGTTCCGCCATAAATGTCAGCATGCTCAGATCACAGTATGAGCTGAAGGATGGTGCCTTCCTGGCACCGCATCTGGCGTTCATGCCCACCACTGCAGCTGGCACACACGGACACAAGTCTATATCTCCGGCTGTGTCGTGCCCGTGGACTGCTTGAACTCATACAGAACCCTGCCTGTCTTACAGGCCACTTTCGAGCTTAGTATATTGAGAAAGAAAGTTGCACAATTCCTCGTCGATCGCGAATCAGCAAGGCAACTCTTCAAAAGACGCCGGCTTCGGTCTCGGGAGGTATGGCTCGGGACCAAGTGTCCGCCAAAAATAAATGGAGGACTTCGTAACAATGATGGCCGAAGAGGAAACGCATCTCTGACAGCACTGGCATAGTCGATGCAGGGGCCGCGTGGTGTCTCTCCAGTATTCTCCGAAAATGTCATCAAAAGAAAGGCTGGACGTCCCACGCGTCACGGCCTCGATTCCAGTCGTCCAAGGTGAGGGTCGTCCCTAGCTCGACCACGTCGCAACGCCATGTGGGACGGCGTCCACCCTTCCAAAACAGGAGCAGTGGCGTCGGGACAGCTGTCAGATAAATCAAACGGTGTAGGCAGAGAGGGCTGCAATGAATATGCTGTTCAACCCTTGACAGGTTCACGGAGCACACACACCGCTAGAAAATCTCCTTCACAGTGGCATCACACCCGATCTGGCGCAGCTGGAGGGTGTGACCACCGTGAATTGTCCAATGGGCCGTGAACAACACAGCAAAATATTTGGCGGATTACCAGTGCGGTGAGGGCTTGTCAATGGTCCACGCGGTCACTGCGGAATTGCGGCTACTGCCAGTTCTCTGTGACAAAGTGCTTTGTTGTGCTGCAGTGGTGGGCTAGACGAGGAACATGTTATGCGACATTGCGAGTCGGGCTTACTAAAAGACATGCGGACTGAGTGTGCTGCAGGAAGGGCACTCTTCAAGTTTGATTTCCAGCCTCATCGTGGAGTCAGTACCCACTTACAAGTTGCTGAAAGCCCAACAGTGTTCCGGTATACTTCGGCCACGCTCAAATTCTGACGAAGTGTACCTTTGCCGTTTCCGCCTGTGTGTGTGTGTGTGTGTGTGTGTGGTGTGTGTGTCGGTTGACCACGAGCACGAGAAGAAAATACTTCATGTCACCAACCTTGATTGGCAAATACACCGCAGAAGACTGACACCTCGATTCTGACCAGCCGTGGTGAGGATGCTTGCCTGACGGCAAGCACCACTGCATCGCATATTCTTTGGCCAGAAGGACAAAGCCGCTTGCCAACAGAGATTGTTCGTGCCACTGGCAGCGCGTAGCACGGGCCGCGCGCCTGGCGCGTTGCCATTGCAACATCGGAACCGAACTCTTGGTGCCAGTACGAAGCAGTGAGAACTTGCAGAGTGTAGCAGCAAAGTAACGATGCAATGATGCAGCATTAAGCCCCAGCCGTCTGGCTCACGAGGAGCCCATGTGCTCTTTGTTTGGGAATGATTGACATTATCTGCAGTGCATTGCATGTGGTGGCGCGTTGCTGCACAGCTGACAGGGTGACTGGGCCTGATCAGTCACGCTCTCTGGAAGTGCACCAAATGTAGCGTAGAGATGGCGTGCCAACGAGGCTGTGAAACGCGGGGAAAGGTGTGGGCTGGCGAAGCAACGGCTCCTGGATCGAAGACAGTGAATAAAGAGACACCAATGGCGGCATCGAATTACTTGCAGCATACACGAATCGGCTGGCCAACGGCATGCCATTGTGCGTGGTTGCCATGGTGGCTGTGGCGATCGAGAACTGCTGTGGCGTGGGTCGATATGCACGTACGCGCGAACATGCCGAGATAAGAAAAATGAATACATTGCTCGTTGCAAGAAGAATCAGATCTCGCGCTTCATTAGACCAGGCGAGTCGCTGATCGTTTCGGGCTAGTCTTTAGTCCTGTCCGTCTGTAGATGCCTAAAAGCATGACCTGGATAAGGAGGCATCTGCAAGACCGCACCCTAGCTGCCCGATCCAGCAAATGCAGTATCACACACCTCCGAAGCTCGTTGCTGGGGGAGTACCCGTCGACGACCAAGCGACGGAAACTCCAAAGATGGCATACTGTGCTACCGGACTGTTCTAAGGCGCCTCAAATGCGATTGGCCTTCAGCTCTGGTATCTCGACAGATCAAACCTCGCGGTTCCGATCTTCAGCGTCAATGATAGTACGCCGAAAGGGAGGTGTCCAGAAAGCCAACACGCTGGCGTCTCAGCAGTCGTACAGCAGGCTGACTTCCGAATGTATCTCGGCAGACGAGAACGGCGTCATCTCGGCAGAGGAAGATGAGTACATTTTTGCGGGGAGAGCAGAGCCTCATTGCGGCGCAGGAGGCACAGGAGCATATTGCAGCAGCGAGCCTGCAGGCTGTTCACCCGCTCGCTGTCCTTTACCCGGACCACTCAACGCGTTGTTGTTCGGCACCAACACGATCGCCGTTGCTGAGCTGCTGTCTGTGGTGGCATACGCCGCGCATGGGCAGGATTCGCTGATGCGTCGTGTACCTACCGAGACAGACTGCGGCGTCTGGTGTTGACCATAATTGCGGGTCGACCTGACCAGTCAGGTATTCGGGTCCACAGCCAGGCAGGCGCGCTGCAGGTGGGCGTGACGATGCTTTGCAGAGTCGATCTTCAGATGAAGCGGTATGATTTGGCAAAAGAGATGCTTGTGTGACAAGTCAGGTTGGCAGCTGGGCGATGCTGTGTAGCTGAGGCGTGTTGGGATGAAACGCGCTCATCGGCCAAGCGCTGGTCTGGCCATGAGCACATGAAAGGCATGTGGAAAAGAGAAGTCGTCGTGAGTGTCCGGCAACTTAAAAGGTGTCCGGGATTCGTTTTCCCGATAGACTCCACATCTTCCCGCACGCTCCACATCACACTTAACCTAACCCACGCCCAGCGCTGCCTACACAGTAGCTCTCGGACAGGACAGGGACAGGGTCGGCAGGTGACATTTGAGTCTATCGCGATTCGACGAGCGCGCATTGTTCGAGTTCGAGAGAGACGGAGAGGTGATGGCGACAATCTGTCTTTGGAAGTCGCGCCGTAAACAACAGGGAAAAGGGATGGTGTTTCGGTGATGGGTCGTTCTCTGTTGCCGTCGTCCATTCACGCAGCTGCTCGGGTCGTCAGCCTTGAAGTTACTGCACCTCCTTCTTGGCCAGGAGCACTGGTGTGTGTGTAATGACGAGACCCTCCCATTCCAACATTCCAGAAGGCACCCCCCCCCCCAAACAAAAAAAACCGCCATTGATAACCCCGGACTCTGATCCTGGCAGCCTAATAGCACCTGTCAACCCATGTCGGGAATTCTCTGGTCTCACCCCTCCACAATTGAATCCGGAAGTGACAGAGGACGGCGACAATAAAACTGAAGAGTGCTGCACCTGCTGCCTTCTCCACTTCAGCCTTTTTCTGTCTGTCTTTGTTTACTTCGACTTTCTCAGTCCCAATTCCCCTGTGAGCACACTTCCACACTTCGACCCGACATTTACCGATATCACGATTCCAATATGCAACCTATACGTCAATAACGGACCTGCTCCACCTGACCACCCGATTCCACTCTAAACTTACGGCCTGAACCCAGCGCGGCTCCACCACATTACTCACACCCCTCCAACCTTCGCTCGCCCTCGAACGTGGAACCGGACTGACTGCTTCTCTACTACTATCTGCTCCCCATGAGCCGACTTCGAAGACACTGAACAGCACATCGCCGCCGCCTCTCCACGAGGCTCGAAGTCATGCCTGCCAGCATGCAGCCCTATGTGGAGGATGTGGACGAGAATGAGGAACCCATTGACGGCTCAAGGACATACAACTCCAGCGGCCCACCCAGTGTCAAAGAAGAGGCCAATGTCTCGCGGACAAGAAACCACGACAAGCAAAGGTCTGCCTCGCCTACCGTCGACAGCGATCTACTAGACGATTCCGAGTTCGAGACCGCCGCCCGCGATCGCCGTAGCCCCACCAAACGAGAGCCGAAACGATCAAAAGACTCAAAGGACAAAGAAAGGGAAAGGGCGAAAAGCAAGAGGAAGTCGGTCACCTACGAGCAGCCTCGGCCCCGTCACGGAAGATCAAAGACCACTCCGAACCTGAACGTCGAGACAGTCGCCCCCTCCACACGAAGACAGCCCGAGCTTGCGCCTGCCCACTTTATCGCCACGGGTGCCACCAACACTCGCCCGCGAGCCTATACTGCCCAGACCACCCCACGCCCGGTCAGTTATTACGGCTCACCAGGCTACGGCTCCCCTGGAGGCACCATTTCAAGACCACCGCTGTCAAATATGAGATTCTACGGCCAGCCTGCCCTTGGCACTTCCTTCCCTCCTCCTCCGCAATCGCCATACCCGCCATCATCACCAATGTTCTTCCCGCCATCCACAGCTCCACCATACGCAGGTCCATACCCTCCCGCCCCAGTTTTTTCGCCTGCGTCAGGCTTTGGTCAACCTCAACCTGATTACTTCGGCCCGCCGCATCCTCATCACGTCCCTGCTCGGCCTGCTGCTGGCTATCTACGCCCACAATCCGCACTGGGTAACCACCGCCCGGCAATTGGCTATGTTAGTCAATACGAGGATGACCGCGACGATGGGGCTGATGTCGTGAGAGTGCCGAGATTGAAGAAGCGACCAAGCACGCGGAAGCAGGAGGCGGAGCGGAAGCTGATGCCGCCGCCAAGCATACACCGACCAAGCACCACCGTGGCCACACATGCTCCATTCGGCCCTCCCAGAAACAGGCTGTCTGTCGAATCCAATCGATCTTTTGAATACCAAAACAGCGATGATGAAAGCTTGTACTCGCCCTCTGAACAGAGCAGGCCGGACTGGCGGGCTCACTCTGTCCGGCGACCGATCATGGACACCGCCGCGTACGAAATTGAATCTCATTACGGGCGATCCCCAGAAAGGCACAGACGGAGTTCCCACTACGGAGCTCGGGCACAATCTACGGAGCGTGAATATGAGGACAAGGTTCAGCATGCTCAACGTTACCAGGAAAGAGTTGACGGCCCCACCACCCCCTTCACCGCGGACGCCTTGCGCAAATTCGCACGAACGCCGTCACAGCGCACTAAGAGCACAGGCAGCCGTGGCAATGATAGCCATGCCCTCGCATATCGTGATAGTCTAGACGAAGACATGCGCATCCTAGTTAAGGGTTCCGCAACGCTGACTATTGGTGGTGCTTCCATGGATATGCAGGAAGGCGCCGAGATTCGGATTCCTACCAGCCTCGGTGGCACTAGCACCTTGCGTGGCGAAAGCAACGGCTCAGATATCACCTACGACGACAGGGACAGACGGCTGGAGGACAGAGAGAGGCGCACGAGAATTGACAGGCCACAAGCACGCACAGGCCGTGCGACCTCCCGGGCTGGGTCGCACTCTCGTGGCCCGCCGACTTCTGGGTACTATGCACCGCAACCCCAGATGGATTATAGTGCCCATGGGTATCATTACCATCAACAGGCGCCGATGTACGCACCTCCCTCCGGCCTGCCTTACCCTTGAAGGCAGTGATTCCTCAACGCAACACAAAATAGACTGGGCCTGGCGCCACGAAGATGACGACTATGACGTATGATCAGTTAGCATTGCTGATGAGGCATTCGAATTTGGATGATGATGATGATTTTGATGATGATGGTTTACTGGGCTTTGCAAAGTGGTTTACTGGTAATGAAGCGAGCGCGCTATGGTTTGGATGTCTTAGTCAGATGGGGTTTGACATGGTGCCTTGGTCACCTTTTTACCTCCCTTTCTCCTTTGTCTCTCTTCCGTCGGGCTTGGTGGAGAGCCAGTGTTTGGAATGGGAAGGGCAAAAAAATTGCAAGTGATACCCCTTTTTCCATGCTTTGGCAAGCGGCCGCTAGACTTCATGTACGACACGAGCGAGCGTGTTTTCCTCTCTCAGTCCTGCTGTGCTTTCCCCTTGCGGCCAAGCTTGTAATCCCCTGCTCTGGGTTTTACCGGCCACAAAGGTGTGCGTGGTCGCTATCACGTCGGGCAGGTCCTACTTTTGTACTTGTGCGATCGTGTGCAGCATTCACAAACATGGCGTCAGGGAAGACAAAAGCTTGGGTCGTCGGAGACGGCGAGGCCGCTCTGTTGATTTGGGGGAAGACAAAAGCTTTGTGTGAGTTGTGGTCAAGGGAGGGCGCTTCTCGGCATTGTCCCTGTGTAGTTCGAGACTTTCGGCTGTCAGAGACGGTATATACGCAGAATGATATTTGGCTCTTGATTAGGTTCCCTGTGCACATCATGAAATCGTCGCGGCGGTTTTCTGACTGGCGGGAACCTCGCTTTGAAGGCTCGGCCAAATCAGTCAGGCCAGCACGGAGAACTCTACGACGCTTGAGGGCGAGGGCGAATTTCATAGCTCAAGGCAGCAGCCATGCAAAGCATCCGAAACCACAAATAGAGTATGATGTCTTCTCCAGCCAGGTTGATACCCCCGTATTGTTCGATACAGTAGCTGCGCCATCGGATGGCCGCCAGCATGCCGTGATGTGGCGTGTGTTAGTCCCTTCAGGAGCTCTGACTTCGCATGTCAACAAAGTCTGAGCGCTTCTCCACGAAGTGGTAGGGCCCACATCAGTCTCCTAGGCGGATGGAGAGGCGGCTGTGACGTGAGCGTGAGCGGTGGTAAGGCTGGAAGCCGGGGATAGGAGGTCCTGTGGAGGAGTGCGAAGGATGGAGCAGAGGACGCGGCTGTCGGTGTTGAAGTACTTGGCGAAGGTGCCCTGCTGGTCCCTGTGAGATGAAGCAGCACGGTATGGGAAGGATATATTGGGCAACAGTTGTCTACTGAGGAACGTTGACAAGGTAGGGGATGTCGATCTGATTGCAGTTCACGAAACCCAGCCTGCAATATTCTGCTCCTTATTGGTGTGGGAGGATGTGAGTGAATGATGTTGCCTCTAAGTGAGCCTGATGAGGAGCTCTGGAGTACACAAATTGCGAGGAGAGGGACAAGGTGTGACCGTCAGTGTATCTCTTGCTTTTCTCGTTACTGTCTGGAAGCGCAATACCGTTCTCTGCGTAGTATGCAGCTCTGTCTTGAGGAATCCTTTCAGGATAGGAAATATTATTCCAGCTGGCATATGGGGACTGTGTCAGCAAACTAGGGCACAGGAGCAGCGCAGCTGTAATTGGCATGTCCAGGCACTTCTCAGGGTATGCGAGGCATATAGTATGAAGACGTATCGAAGAAGGTGCTGGGAGATGAAAGTAAAGTTGACAAGTGCACGGGAGAAAACCTGTCAAGTCAAACAATATACCTGGACTCAGCTTTGACTACAAGCACCATCGATGAGTACGCATCATTGCAGGCAGGATGGGTTTTGGGAGGCAGGGTCGCCGCACACTCCGAGCCACGGTACAAGATCAACACTCTGAGGCCGTTCAGATATCAGCATGCTTGATTGTGATTGTGTGCTTCGTCAATTCGTCCTAGGCTCTGGGACTATTCCCTTCCTGAGAGTTCGGTATCTTCCTGTTCTTTCTTGTGTCCGACTCGTTCACATTGTTGAACCCCTTTTATTCGCAATCTCCAAGAACCACTCCCGTCTGTGAGGTCAGCCTCCCCTCTTCCCCAAGCAGAATCAATGATTCAAATATTTCAGAGAGGTTGTTGTTGCAAGGGGTCTGACTTCCAGAGCTCTGCGCCCCCATGGGAGCTGACGCCGTGCTAGCGGTTTGGGACGAAAAGTGAGGTTGGAGTGAGTGATGCATCGAGGGCATGGCCAAGAGAAAACGAATCTTCAATGCTGCTAACGCAGGACGTAAGGGCCCGCCTTGCTGACTTCTATTAGTTCAGTTCATGCATATGGGCACTTCTAGTACCCAATCTATAGACATGAACGTCAAGTCGAATTTTGGCATGGGCGCGTGTAGGTAGAAGGAAGTCACGGAATCGCAATGCGTACCTCGGTAGATGTCACACGCAGTTCAAGCAGGCTCTGGATATATCTCAGATATCGTGTCTCTATTTCACGCCCCCCTCTCCGTTATACTTACTGTCCTTGTTGCAGCTCAATTCAGAGTCCAGAGCAGGCGACCTGGAAAAGTTTCCGGTGGGCCGTGATGCGATCATGCAACCAGACTTAAGGAGACTGGCCACTGCGACTAGGAAAGCAAACAATGGCTTGATACTTATGCACTTTCCACGTGCGCTTGCCCAAATGGATCTCTGCGTCGGCCATAAAGCTGGTCTATTTATCCAATTCCTCGCCGGCTCTGACACTACCTATCTAAACACTCATGGCGAAGAATACAATTCGGTTCCTACTTGATTACAATATGGCAATTTAGTAAGGTTGCTATGGGTGGTGCGGAGGTTCCACAAACCCTGCCAATACTTCCGCCAGCTCGTCAGGAACACTTGCAAACGCTGAGTGCCCGCCCGAGACTGACACGCACCGTGGGCGAGAAGAAAGATAGGCTTTTCAGCTGACATGACGGCAAAGAATCAAGAGGCCGGGGTTGAAAAAGGTGGTCAAGTCTGCAAAGAAAGCAGGTGAGATGGCAAGGCCGTTTGTTCCATCTCGTGCGCTTCCGTACGCGAAGCGACATTGTTCGAGCTCCTCAAGCTACCTTTGACTACTATCACCTGCATAATAAGAAGGGGCTCTCGTCACCGTTGGTGGTAACTTGACAGGGGTCATCGACTCCACTGGCAACCTCAATTAACCGTTGCCTCACCGTTGGTCAAGCGCTGCGAATTACTTGGATGGTCGACCGAAGCCTGATCGTGCCTCCAATACAGAGCGATTTTGTTCCAGGCGATGGCGCGATACCGATGCCGCGCGGTAAGCCTGTCGACTTAGGTCATGCAGGTGCCCAAGGCTTGAGAGGACGTCGTCGACCTGATAGACAGACACCCATCTCCAAGTTAAAATCTGGGGAAGTTCTAAGTTTGCGGCAGGACCCGCAGCGTGGGGGCTTAAAAGAATGTGTACTATTCAGAAGTCACTGGTCCGTGCGCGTTGCTGTGCCAGGACATGACATGACGTATGTTTTGACTGGTGTGCACAGTTGCAACCACAACGAGAGTGCAATATTCGATGCTGCATGAAGGACAATTTACTTTGCGAGGTGCACTCCGTTCTGTACTACAGTAAGGGCAAAATTGAGTGGGTCTCGGGGCATTCGACGTCACTTTCCGAGGCTGCGCAGGGCTGCAGGAACTTTCGGCCAGGATGGGTTCCTTCCCAACCACCTGCAAGTTGGCAAAACACCAGCCACCGCGTTTCCACCGCAACAAACCACTTTCGGCCAGCGATCCTCCACAACAACCAACAACCAACAGCCAATTCTGACATGCACACTTTCTACTGTTACCTACGCTATTGCCAAACGACGACAACATTCTCAAACACCATCTTCAGTTCTCAGAATTCCAACTCGGATACACAACTCGACTTGACCAGGCACAGTCGCATTGTTCTCTTGTGTTGATCGGACCACTTTCAGACGACAGCGGCTGGTCAGCCAGCTGAGACCACTCGAAGCAGCATTCCAAGCAACGCACCACCTTCCGCCAGTTCTCAGCATTCCAGCGGGAGCATCACTGCTTCCGCCGCTTTGAATCATGGCGCCCACCTTTGTTGCCTACGCGCGAACGGCCCTCGCCCACGCAATTTCCACCCGCGAGGCCGACGTCCTCAGCCCTGCGCAAGCCCACAATGCACTGGCAGCACGCGATGACGCCGCCGCCCGCCCGGACCCATCAAAGGGAATTCTCCATCCCAACGACATTAACAACAAGGCGATCTTTGCCATCTTCGGTCTGCTTGGCGTCGCCATTGTTGCCGTCGGCATCTGGTTCTTCTTCTGGGCCAAGAATGGTGGTTTTTACTTCAGGGAGGACGACTGGGATGACTATAAGACCACAGTTCTCCGCCGCAAGGGACCCAATGGCACCACTCTTTCCGGCGCCACTACTATTACCGACTTGGGCGGCGGCAGTGTCTACAAAGACTTGAATGAGGAGGATGATGACAACCAGACGGAGATGACCGGTATAACAGGCGGTGTCTCTAATGGGTTTGCGAAGCACCGTCGTCACCGCGAGCAGAAGGAACGCGAGAAGGAGCGTCGTCGGGAAGACAAGCGCCGCGAGAAGGAGCAGAAGAAAGCCACAAAGTCCCGCGCCGCTAAGGTTGGCAAATCTCCCAAGCGAAAAGTCGGCGACGATGGCGCTGTCATTGACGACGAGGCGGAGGCTGAGGCCGCGGAGCAACTGCGCAACTACCGCCACGAACGTCCCGCCCGCGTCGGTGGCCTGAACAGAGAGAGTGATGCCAGCACCTGGGATGGCTCCACCAACCCCACAGAGTCCAGCCGCGGCGGTTACACCGAGAGCACCGTCACGAGCGAGCTGATGCCGAATAGAGAGCGCACACCACCCAGCTCGCCGGAGAAGAAGAGGGGTAAGGGTGGCATCCGCAAGGTCTACTCGACCGCCGACAAGCGCGACAGTCGCGAGGCGGAGCGGATTCGCGCCGAAGCCAGGAAGTTGCAGGACAAGGGCCGTGCAGCCACGGCTGCGGCGAGCAGCTCGGGTGGTGGCCGCAGGAACTTCTCGTGGCAGCGTGATAATATCGTGGACGAGGGAACTGCGATGATGCCTCCGCCGAGCTACAGCCAGACTGAGATTGAAACCCGCATTCCGGGCAGCTGGACCGAAAGCGATGTTGGTAGTGACCTGGGCACTCGGGTTTACTCGCACCGGATTCCGGGTCTGTCCAGCTCTGGCGGCGGGTCGTCGGTTGCGGGCACGGATGTGCGAGATTACGCGGAGGAGAGGAGGAAGAACAGGCGGAGTGGAGGCGGTGGCTACAGGCGGGAGCGCGAGAGATGAGCTGACGATGGTGGTCGCGGCAATGCACGCGGTCCCTAGAATCGCGTGACGGATGGATCGCTTTTTCATTTTGCAATGAGGGACAAAATTAGCATGTGCCTTGTAACGGCACAGTTTCACGAACGTGATGGGTTTGGGATTGAATTGCACGGGTACGGGACACGATGGCGGCTCGCTTCGAATGGTCCCCTTCTTTGCCGTTCAGGCAGGATAAATAGGTTCTCCTTCACACGTTCTCGGCGTTTGGCAGAGCGAACTCGAATAGAATCGCGAATAGCATGTACACAGTCAAGTTAGACTCCCAACTACTTAGTAGTCAGGGCTCGTCTTCGATCTGAGGAGTGATGTTGTGTTCTAAGTGGGAACCCTTTGCTTGGATCCGCTCTCATCAACGTTGGTGCGGCACAGCTCAGCATGCGACTTTGCTCTTGGTGTGTCAACAGTCTCTCTCGCCTCACCACTGTTCTGCCTGGTCTAATCAGAATACCCGAGTCGATTAACTCAAGTCTCTTCGTATAATCGAGTTTAATCTCCATGGAAGACGTCAAAACTCGTTCACCTCGAATCTCACTTTCTACTACCTCACAATGGCGTCCCTTCTCCCCGAACATGACGGCTACCTCCCCTACTTTCTTCTTTACGCAAGCCAGCAATCCTACTCCTCCTAAACCCAAATACTAACAGCCTCCTCAGACAAGGGTCAGCGCCCTCGTTCACAGTGTAGTCCTGCACCTCGCACAACCCAGCCGCTCGCTTTGTCGTTTTCTCCGGGCCCGCCGCGCCGAGGCGCGACTCCTCCGCGCTGCTCGCGCGCACCTACAGCCTCAAGAACGTCTACACGGGACTCATTCGCGCGTACGACACGTACCACATCACGAATCCGCAGGTGTACGCGCTCGCGCGGTGGACGTTTGTCGGCGTGCTGGCGTACTACGTGGGCGAGGGTATCGTTTGGCGGATGGTAAGAGTGAAGGAGGCTTTGTGGCCGTTTGTTCCGGCGGGAGCCGGGGTGGTGTGGATGGTGCTGGGGAGCGAGGGGTGTTTGGGCTGAGGGGATGATGGTTGAGTGAGGATGGTTTGGCATCTCGGTGTATAGGACGTAGATCGCGGTCTTGCCAAGATGAGGTGAGGTGCACCTAGTCGCTTAGTCTGGGACTAGGTGTAGATCATGAGTCGATATGTTTCAAGGGGGCTTCAGACACAGATCCTCGAATCCTAGCACATCTAGTCAGTGGTACCTAACAAGTTCTGACACTTGTCAAACAGAAGATCAACCAGCGGTGGTTTTGATTACAACGGTTCCCATCCAACATCTTTATGCAGCCATCGCGAGATCAACTCCACACGACGCTCATCAAAGATGGCAGCGTTGAAGTTGAGCCACAGCCACGGAAACAGGCTCTGGCTCAAATTATCAGCCTGGCAATTAAGTGCTCTCGCTTTATGTGCCGTAGCTGTGGGGACGGGCACTCGAGATGGCTCAGGCATATTCGACTTAGCCCATCGCTTCTCAGCGAGCAGGCTCACTGTCAATTTCGAGGCAGAGCCTCAATCGCCCGAGCTATGCCCCAAACCCGAGCCATGCTACCGAAACGCTGATTCCGAATTCTGCGTCTTCACAGCGGACACATGTGATGAGATGAGCAGGTCACCGACTCTGCCCGTAGTTGCTGAACCAAAGAGAGCGTCAGAAATCCTACGGATCATGTCCGATGCCGACCGGAAGAGACACAACCAGTCATCGCCGAAATACACAGTCAGCCCGATTCCAGGGAAGGGCTTGGGTGTGATATCAAGAGGCGAGCTGAAGCAAGGAGATCTCATACTGAGTGACTCGCCAAGCTTGATCGTGGATCATTGCATGATGGCTACGGTTCCGCAACATCACCTCGCCAGGCTTATGAACGAGGCTGCTAGTCGGCTTTCCGATGTCGAGCGGAGGCGTATCATGGACCTGGCGGTGTTTGGCGACAGAGCTCCGGATGAGCATTACCTTGTTGGGCGCATATATGCGACCAGTGCGTACATGTTGGACTCTGATGCCGCGCTTTTCGGTGACGGGTGTGGAATTGGAGCGCTGTTTCCTGAGGGTGAGTACGGAAATACAAGTATACGTGGCTTGTTTTGTGGGTAACTGACAAAGAATTCCATTAGTGTCAAGAATGAACCATGAATGCCGGCCAAATGCTGCCTACCACTTCGACCCAGATACGGCGGCGATGGCGGTCCACGCAGTCCGTCCCATCGCCGCTGGTGAGGAGATCACTGTGTCTTACATCAGGTATGCAACGAGCTCAACCATGTATGTCTCCTCGAAGATGAATTAGTAGCTGACAGGCAAATACAGTCCGTTCCTTGTTCGTGACCAACGCCAACATCTTCTGCACAACAGATGGGGCTTCAAGTGCAGCTGCGCAGCTTGCTCCGCGCCCGCAAGTGCTGTGAACATATCTGACAGCCGACTTGAGAAGATTGCCTCTTTGTGGCCACAGCTTCTTGACGAGAAGAGTGATGAGCTGCCAGCTTCAGTCGGAAAAAGCGTCAAGTCGACTGAGCTTGCAGATCTCTTGGTCTCTTTGTCGGAGGAAGAACGGCTGGACGCGGTCATGCTGCATCCGTACCGAATTGCAGCTTTAGAGTGGAACGCGATTGGGGATTATGAGAAGGCACTGAGATATGCTAGACTGGCTGCTGAATATGGACTGAACAGCTTTGGGTCTTGGAATTATGTGGTCGGAGATATGCAGGAACTCATTCAAGCTCCGGACGCGCACTGGAGTTGGAGGCTTAGATCATAGATATTAGATTGCCCAGATCGAATCTTAATCACAAGCTTTAGGAAGAAAATGCGCACTCAGGGCCAGGGTCTGATTCAAGTAGGACTGTTGATAGATATTCTGGAAGGTAATGGTCCTGACCCTGCTCTCTGGCATCTGAGCAGGATCATCGAATGGATCTGTGAATAGGGCAGCGCTTGGGGGTGGGGGTGTCACCTCTCTAAGAAGACCACTTTTGAAATAATCACCCTGAGGACCACCACTTTTCGAACAATCATATCAGGGTCAATCACCTCAGGGACGAGTTGCCTCTAGAGTACGAATATTCCCAATTGCTTTGGAATGCGCGGCTGGACTGACTTTGCCCAGATGTGTGCGGTCTCCAGATTCAAAATAAATGATCGGAGTCCTCGAATAAGATATAATTAGCATACCTCATGTCACCTGGGCATCCTCCTTCTCACAGGAGTGCAGACACGGAAATCGCTGCTCTCCTGCCGCCTGCACGTATTGCACCACCGAGATGCGCGCACCGAATTTCGAGTACACTCTCTTTCGGGATAGCATTAGAAGCAGAAAAACAATATATGGTCCATACCAGCATTTCTAGCGCACATATAAGCAAAGATCTACAACAGTACACGCAGCGTAACGAAACAGAAAGTTCCACTAGCGCAGCAAGAACCAGATAATTGCGTTCTTCTAAGATTCGGCAAATTTCTGATTTCAAGCCAACAATTGTACCGTCCCAAAAATTAGCTAAACACACAAATACATTTCCCCCTACTTTATAGTAGTCTTACCAACGACTGGCCCAAACGCAGGTCCCATTCAGAGCACCGAGAGAAGTGTTAGCGCGTGTGGAGAAGGTTTCTTGGACAAAGTTTCACACCACAGGTTGCTATCAGTTTTATCGAGAATCTTCACATGCAAGGTATCAACAAGAACAAATTCCTGGAGCATTGGCGGCGGCACTCATAGGCCGAGTATAGGTATTTTGTGTGGCTTGCTGACGTAATATGAAGAGCCCCGATATCTCGCCCGACCCGCTCAACCGGCAAGCCTCCTGCTACAAGTAACATCCATTACTCCGCTGCTCTGCCTTCAGCAGAATGTGCAGGCACCAGAAAGTAAGAGGTCAAAATGGCAATGACTACAAAGATCCCCGTCATCGACATCTCTGCCACAGATGACAAAGAGCAGGCGAAAGTGGCCAAGGAGCTTGTGGAGGCAGCCATTGAACATGGCTTCGTGTACATCCGGAACCGAGGCACAGATATCCCCGTGGAATCTGTAGACGAGGCATTTGATATGGTGCGTGATAACTCCTCCATCTTATGACCGAATCCAAAGCCGAGTCTAACGCGAGCGCAGGGTAGGAAGATCTTCGCGGCACCAGTGGAGGAGAAGCAGAAATGCACAATTCAGAAGAACAACCGCGGCTGGTCTAGCATGAACTACGAGACTTTGGACCCAAAGAATCAGCGAGTAAGTCTGACCCAGATTGACACTCTCACCCTCACTATGCACGTCAACTAATTTGGTACTAGGTGGGCGATTTCAAGGAGTGCGTTGTGACTCCAATGAACGCGTATCGAGGCTGCTCATGTCACTGACAATGCCCTCTTTTGCAGAGCATTCAATTTCGGCGATTTTAAAGACGGCAAAGCCCAGCAGCCCATACCAGACAGTTTCACTCCCTATGAGAGCCAAGCCTGCTCCTTCTGTGCGTAGTCATCGTTCATTCCATCAGCTGCGCAGGCCCTTCCCTCCCGGCCACACACAGCACAATCCGGCTGTTCCTAATAGCATTTGTCCCACACAATCTAACCCCCACCACTAGTCAACAACTGCTACAATCTCTCCCTCAAAATCAACCACCTCCTCGGCATCGGCCTCGATGTCCAACCCCCAAACTTCTTCCACACCCGCCACCTGCGCGAACACGGGCCCTCGGGCAACGTCCTCCGCCTCCTCTGCTACCCGCCCCGCGCCGCCCTCGCCACCGCGCCCCTTGCGCCCAACGAAGCCGACGTCCGCGCCGGCGCGCACTCCGACTACGGCTCCATCACGCTGCTCTTCCGGCTGCGCGGGCAAGGCGGGCTCGAGATCGACACCGGCGCCGGCACGTGGGCGCCCGTCCCCGTGTGTCCGCCCGGCACGGAGGACGACCCCAGCCCGCCGATTCTGGTCAACATCGGCGACCTGCTGAGTTATTGGACGAATGGGCTGTTGCGGTCGACTGTGCATCGGGTTGTGTTTCCGCCGCAGAGCGAGGAGAGCGAGGAGCAGGGCGCTAGGTATAGCATTGCGTTTTTCTGCCATCCGGTGGGGAGCACTACGCTTGAGGCGGTGCCGAGTGAGAGGGTGAGGGCGCATGTGCCGCCTGCTGGATTTGAGGGGAGGGGTGGCGCGGAGGCGGGCGCGATTACCGCAGATCAGCATTTGCACATGAGGTTGAAGGCCAGCTATGTGCAACTGTATGAAAAGGAGGATGGGGGAAAATGAAGCAAGCAGATCGATTATGCTTGTTTCTCCAGTGTGTCAAAACTTTATGTCTGCCGTGTAAGTCATCGTCTTACGCTCTACCTGCTAATCTCTCAGTCCATGATCGTGAAGCTACTGCAATAAGCTGTAGCGCCGTCCATCCAAGTATATACCCAATGCGATGCAGAAAACCAACACCGTGCGCCTTGCTGGTGAAACTCAACGCTATCGCATCTCAACCCATGCAATAGATGCTCGTAGATGCAAATACTTCGTACCACGTCCCCAGCACAAGTTCATCCATCCAGTCCATCCGCTCTCACACTCAACACACCCCAGCAAAATGCCTCCTCCACAACTCCTGCGCAAACCCTCCGGTCCTAACACTTCTCTTCTGGACCTGCTCCGCCTCCGTAATAGCCTCAATAAGGCGCCAGTCGTACGCAACAACCGGCACCGCGCGGCCATTTTGTGATCTGAGGGGCTTGGCTCTCAGTCTCTTTAGGAACTCCCTGGTCTCTTCCGTACGTTTCGCTTCCACCAGCACCAGCCTCGGTGGTGGCTTGGCGAATGAGCTAGCGAAATCAATCGAGGCATGCCATGTAGCAATATCTCTGAAGACTCCCGGAACAACGTGGCAGGGCAGTAGAGTGTCGTGCAGCAAGGGCATGTTGGCTACGCATGGCGAGAGCAGAATGAAGTAGTCTGCCAACGCGCAGGCTGCGCCGGCGTGTCGACATCTCGGCGCTGTGACTGGCGTCGATGGCCGACCTGATCTGGTTGGATTCGACACGGGGATCGACGTCTTCCTAGCTGCCATGAGTGGGCTTGAGAAAGCCGCTGCTGTTTGGAAAGAAGCAGCATTCGGAAGGCGTGCTAGGCCCGGACTGGATCTAGTAATCTTCGGCTCCTCATGCAACGTCCTCATACGTGAGAGTGGTGGAGTCGACGCTGGAGGAACGTTGCCCTGGGATGAAGAGGCGGATGTGATGTCTTTTAGCGGGTGGCGTAAGCTACGCTGGCTGCCCAATGGAGGCGGGGACAGCGTTAGATCAAGAATCTCCGTCCTTTGTTTGGCATGCCGTGCAGAGTCTGGTGATGGATCCCGTCGCCGCTTGCGTGGCGAACGATCAGCTCGTAATAAACTTTGAGAAGTTCGCGCAGGAGGCGAAGCGGCGGATGCGTTCGTAGACGGGTGATCAGTGCTGCTGGCGCGAGGCATAGTTTCTGTGCGTGCAGCTGCAGTCTGAGTAGGGGATTGGATATCGCTACGCTGAGAGGCCTCGGTCGTGCTGCCCATAGATCTTGTGGTGTCCGTATTCTGACTCTCAAGCTCAACTGTAATGCGTCGCCGCTTTGGTTCAGTCGCCTCCAGCTTGTCAATCCATTGGAGCAGCTCCTGGCTGTCGTCCTCGTCTGGGCGAGTCTCGTCGCCCTTTGCAAGCTTTTGAAGTTCTTCAAAACTAACGCAATCTTTCCAATCCCTATCGGTGTGAATTTTCGAAATATACGGGAATCTTAGACTCCAGAAATTGCAGTTGCTCTCCTTATGGAACTCAAAACAGGTCATGTCGAAGACAGCAGGTTCGTGGAAGACTGCGGTCATCTTGTTGCCCTGCATGATGCCTTTCGGCTCTTCTAGGATGAGCTTAGTGTTATCCTCCGGCGAGACGTCCCCAACGAAGACATGGAGCAGAAAGGATTCCGCCATGGTTTTGTTGGTGAACTGTACTTCATTTACCACCTTGAAAGTCGGTTTGGCCCGGAAACGTATGACCAAGTCTTTATTTGTGAGACAACCAAGGTAAAAGTGGGTGAATTTGATATCCGGAAGGCCTAGCATGTGAGCTGCTGTTGGGTCACGGCGGGCTCCGACGACAGCAAAATCTCCGACATCTCCTAAGCCCTTGATATATCCCTTTTTGAGCTTCAAGCAGCAGGACTCATATCCTCGTCTGGACATTCCGAAATGGAAATACGGCTCGTCCGGTCTGAGTACGAGCCCTTCCTCTCTCTTGGTGATACAGGAAGCAAAGGCCTGACGCAGCTCTTCCACAGCGACACGGCACGAGAAGTTGATGTTACGAGACTCGACCATTGCAGCCCGGCCTTCCAGGCACTGTACCAATGAAGCAAGATGCTTCCGACGTACTGAGTGACTCTGGTCTAACATGGAGTCATCGTCGACCAACAATATGTCGAAGTATACGATCATCAATTGCTCGTGGGCGTGGGCCTGGCTATCCGCTCCCGTGCCGATGTATCGACCTGAGCGAGTAACGTGCTTGCGAATCTTCTCGAACCCAAGGATCTTCTTCTCAAGTGTACTGTAGACGACCAACTCACCCTCAAGGATGCACCGCTTTTGAAATTTGCACGCGGGGGTACCAAGTCCCAGTGACGCCTTGATTGCTGGGTGCAACTTAATGCGGTCCTCCGTACTGTCTTTCCCACTCTTGGAGAAAATTTGTATGGTGTTCTGACCCCTGGACAAGTCGATGTGAATCTGACAGTATTCCCCATCCATTTTCGCCTCGCAGCTCATCCAACCCTGGCCCATCTGCAGGCAATGGTTGATGCCGCGAGCCTTCAACCATTTTTGCCGACCAACTTTCGTCCCGATCTGAGGCTTTATTATCCTCGGAAGATCAGCTTTGTTGAGACTGAGCCCACGACCTTGGTAGAGGCGCAAGTGGTGCTTCAATAAGTTGACGGCAACAGCGAGATCATCGTGGATCTTCATAACGTCTGATAGTGCAGGGTGAAAGGAGCAGTAAACGATCGTTTCAGGTACGACCACGGGTTGGAAGTTCTTCAGCACGACGCGACAGAACCACTTGGCGTCTCTAGGAGAGAGTCTTCTGAACAGACTCGCCAGTAGGTGCTCGCCTTTGCCAAGGTTGGGGGTTGATGAGGGACGTGACGATCTCACTGCCGGGGAACTGAAGGCAATGGTGGACGCAAGCTGATGAAGGATAGCATCAACTTCTTCCACCGAGACTTGCTGTCGCACATCGTTCGGAGACTGGGCCAAGACATCCTCGACGCATTCGGCAAAATCCAGCCCTAAACGAGGCGTTGTCTCCCAACGCCGCAACAGCTCCTTCCGCCTACCTAACCCACAGGCGGACGACACAATTCGTTCCAGAGTCCTCGCCCTGGCGAAGAAGACTCTGTCGGTACGCCTCTCGGGCAGTATCGTCGAGAGCAACGCCAAGGGGTCAACATCTTGTCCATGAATGAGCTCGTGGTGCTCGGCGAACCAGTTTTTTGTGATTCGAGCACTGCCTCTCCCTTGGCGCTTCCGTTTGTGATCGTTATCGAGGTTCTGGAGCAGGTCACACACCGTCGTGAACGGGAACGGCATGGCTGTGCCACATGGAAGAGAAGGGTGGAGTTACTCAGCAAGAAAAGAGGATGATAGCGAGACGAGTGGAGAGAAGCAGGTATTGTAGTCAGCCATGTGACAAGACGTAAGGAAAACGAGCAGCAAGTGCTGCCTCTGCTTTTGCTTACTACGAGCTGACGACTGCCTTTATTGTCAGGTCTTGGGGCCAATAATGAGAATAGGTATCTTCTTTGTTTGCACAAGAGTGAGTGGAACTGTACAGGTGCGAAGGACTAAGTACTAACTAAGTAAGTAGGGATCACGCGACGGATCTGAAGCGCGTCGGCAGGAACTTTAGAAGCCTCGGCTGTCTGCTAATTGTATCTTATCGGGGTCCCTCCGATTCTCGCCCGAAGCCGAACTGAACGGCCGATCGTGTCACTCACCTTTATGGACGTGAATATTTGAAGGGTTCAGGTACCCACATATCTGTGAACGGGTAAATTGTTCAAGCTTGGGATTATAGCATGTTCGCTGTGAAGTTATCAGTGTGGGCATGGCTTCTACAATCGAAACCATTGACACTTCAAGGTTGCATCCGGAAGTGGGCGTGGGCTTTCTGCGCTCGATGGGGCAGGTGCAATGAGGATATCACAGAGACTCAGCTCACAAGAAGCCTGCCCAGGTGCCCAGCACAGAGTGCCTCACGAATTGGTGAGTCTGAAAGAAGAAGAAAAAAAGCACCAATTTTGTGACACATAAGGTGCTGTGTCAGCGTTGAAGTCTCTGCTGGCAGTTGCCCATATTAGAAATCGATGGTCGTCATTTCCAACGTCAGTCGCTCGTTGGGGCCGGGCTGCCGCGCCAGGCCAAGGCCGAAGTCAGGAGCCCGCCGGGCGCTTGTTCCAGATTCCCGTGTCTTCCCTTCGGCCTCTACTATTTGCATCTCATCGCTGGGGAAATACTACCGAGTACCTACGGCTATTCCGAGTTCCTGACTGATGCTCTTTTCCCTTCCCGATTACTTTCAAGCGTCTCTATTGTCAATGTCTACTTCCGTTCATCACAGTTGACATACCCCAAGCCACACCACCCGACACTGTTACCCTGTCCCTGTCTTGCACCTGGGACCGCCTCTTGACCCGAGTCACCTCAACTGGTAGACAAGCCAGAGCCACCTGCCCACTTCCTGTCTTATCACGACTTTGCGAGCTTCATTAGAAAGAGTGATCCACATCGCGGACGGTGCTGCGAATATTCAATAGGCTGTCACCCTGGTTGTCCCACAACCTTGACCCTTCCCGAATCAATACAACAACTTTCTGGCCTCCGCAAGACTTCAGGACGCACTTCCATTCTCGGCTCCCAGCACCCTCCACCGCCCTCACCCGACATACACAAGAGGTTACACACTCCAGCAGCAGTCATGGCAACATCCACATTGGCCGCGATGCAGCGCATCGGGCGAGATCTGAAGGACCTGCAGAAAGAGAAATGGGTCAACATCACTGTAAGCATCACAGGAAGCTTCGCAGGTATCAGCTGTATGCATGCAGTTGATGTCATGGCAGGGCAAACGGATTAGGACTGACAGACCAACCACCAGACCGACGACAGGAATGTCTTTCGCTGGACTGCAGCCCTGATGATCATCAACTCTGACAGTGCCTTCAACGGTGGCTACTTCAAAGTGCGTTTTGCCTCATTCCATTACCACGCCAGCCATCCAACGACTCCCGAACCTAACATCTGATCCAGTGCGAGATCACCTTTCCCCACGACTACCCCTATTCGCCTCCCAACTTCCGTTTCCTCAAGCCCCTGTTCCACCCCAACATCTATCCCGACGGCCGTCTCTGCATCTCCATCTTGCACGCCGCGACCGAAGACAGCATGTCCGGAGAGGAGGCGGGCGAGCGCTGGAGCCCGCTTCAGACTGCCGAGTCCGTCCTGCGCTCCGTCCTGTTGCTTCTCGACGATCCCGAGATCAATTCGCCCGCCAACGTCGATGCCAGCGTCACGTACCGCGACAATCGTAATGAGTACAACAGGAGGGCAGCTGCCGCCGTTGCCGCCTCAAAGAACGATATACCCAAAGGATTCGTCATCCCCACCACGTTCATTGACGAGATCCCCGAGAAGCAAGACTGGGACGACGACTTCTACGCCGCTAGTGACGACGAGGATGCGTTCGACTTCGGCGAGAGTAGCGACGAGGACATGAACGATGCGGAGGATGACGACGAAGACGACGAAGACGACGACGAAGAAGACGACGAAGACGACGAGCCCGCTCAGCGCGAGTCTGCGACGTCCTCCGACCCAGTGCCTTCGATCAAGAAGCCTACCGGCTCTCAGGTCCAGAATACTTGACCTTGCCCTGACAAAAGTGGGAAACGGTGCCAGGCTCTCACCACTACTCAATGTCTGGGCAGGAACACGAAGGGCCACAGTACTCGTCCAACCCCAAACAGCACACATCACGATTTTCACTTGCATAGCGCGCGACATTTCAATCTTCGGTAGGCGTTTCGGCACGATACAAGACCCATGGACCACGGGTACGGACTCAACTTTGCGTCTAGATACGGTTGGCATGGCGTTTATGATGGAGGAGAAGCTTTGGCTGTCCATGTCGAAGAAGAGAAATAGTTACCCGGTCTAGCCCCAGCAGTGAAGGGGCTCGATTCGATTGGTAACAACGGGACAACGGAAGGCGGGCATGGCATTTTGGGGATGAGTGGACCGGGGGGACAAGATGTGGGTGCTGGTGTGGTTTTGGGTTTTAGAAGTTGAGAGAAAACATTATTTTGCCCCCCCCCCCCCGTGCGGGTGGCTAGATGTGCTACATCTCACAAATAGGTGTACCTTCCTGAAGTCCATATTAGACATTCTCATTGCAAGAGCCCCATGCTGAAGTGATGGACGGATCGAGCACCTGAAATAAATGGCTCCCTCCTTCAGAACGGCAGACTGGAGGAAGACGAGTTTTGAAGGATTGAATTGATGAATATGCGCCGTGCACATGAAGACGTTACCTTCTAAATTGCCCTTGCCTTCCTTGCCCCGATGCCACCTGTGGGCCGAGAGAGGCGGCCTGCAAGGATCCGGGTGTCTCCTGGCCTGCCCGGCAGCCGGAGCTTGGAGGCGGACGTTACGTAGCCGCATCTGTCTTGGCAACGAGCCTCAGATGGGCCCAAAGAGACTCTCACATGTTGCCATGCGAGCTTGCAACTTCAACTTTGCAAGCAAAACTTGGGGCAACCGACCTCTGTGCGGCACTGGATCTTCTGCTATATTTACAGAGGACTTGTGACTGCATTTCCACGAGGTTTCCTCCCAGTCCACTCGTTCTCTACTCTTCGTCCGAGCTTGTGGCCCAACTACAGCGACTTTGTTGGTGAGCATTGATCGATCCTAGACTCGACCCTTCCCACGCTCACTTCCTTCCACCACGGTCGGAAGCCGCATACCCCCGACTTCGCATCTACGGGGCCAACTCGAAAGCTCGATCTATGCAATTGTAGGGCCACCACTCGGACCCCCCCCCCCGGACCGCAGACAGATCCTACATCCTCCCACCCGGCGCAATCGCAGAGGCAGTCGCCCCAACGGGCGCGGACACGATACAGCCATGGACGAATCCGTGTGGGCAAATAATTCAGAGTCGATCAATACACTTGTCTCAATCACGGAAAACGATACTGTGGAGGCCAGGGCCGTATTCGTCAAGGCACTCAACGTTGGTCGCGATTTCTCCGTCACATGGCGAAAGATCTGGTGGGCTGATACACGTTGGTAGTCAAACAATGGAGACGTAGAGAGAGTGATGGATGAGTACTGGACGGCATCCTCTTTCGAAACTGTAGGTGTTGGGTAAACGTCAGCTATCTTGAACGAAATGCTGACATGGTGATGGCAAGTTCGCGAGCAAATATACCTACGATTCGAGCGTGTGGGAGGCTGATAGAGATGGCGCACTACCAGGTCAGTCTTGCACCAGGAAGGAGCATTCTGCCAACACAAATGGAAAGGGCAAGGCAGTTGTCCATGTTGATGCTGACTGTTTTGACTACTCAGACTTGGTTGTTCAAGGGCCTGACGAGCTCGCTCCTTGGAATCATACCAACGGCACAGTTCCGTCCGCACCATCACGGCCACCTTCACGCAACAAATCTCCTTTGGCCAAGGTCACAGACTGGACGATCAACAATACATTGGGTACTTAAAGTTCATATCAGATTTGGCCATTTCTTCACAGAGGTCTCTTGGCTCTGTTCAGCCCGACTTGAAGCTAATTACCGTGTGATCCACAGGTGTTAGTGCTCCTGCAAATCGAGCGGACGAGGATGAAGACTTTCGAAAAGCACTTGCATTGTCCCTGGGCTCAACGACACCACAGGAAAGTGGCATCACAGCAATTCCAGAGAGCTTGCAGCAGCAAATGCCTGTCTTTGGCCCTGCGACTCGCGACGACCACAAGGTAGACGAATGGGCCTTGATCCGTTCAGCACCAGTGCCTATGGATCCCCCGCCCTCCAAACGAAAACGCGAGACAGGCCAGCCGGTCTTTCTGCGCTGTCGTGCGACAAATGAACACGCGGCTTTTCACCGCCTGGGAGCTCTCATTATGCTGCTGTACGAGACACCTGCAACACGAAACTTTTTTCTGCTCCTGAACAATCGCTCGGATTTCTACGGCAACAGTCCCGGGTGGTGGAGGGGCGAATCTATCACTACAATACAAGACGATGTTGATCTGCCGGACGAGTTAAAACGGCTGGTGGCTTTTCTCGATAACAGCGACCGAAGCTATGGAACCGCCGACTCAATATTCAACAACAGCCTCTGGAAGGATGATCCAGCTGATGATGGGACTGCAAAATTCTTTGAGATTCTCTACAATTGCACGCATGGAAAGGAGCTCTCACGCATGTGGACCAGTGTCCAAGTGACAACAGACGGAATTGTTGAAGGGGAGCAGCAGTTTGCAATCTTGGACCTCAAAGTCCAGGCCGCCGAACCAGAGCAATTCCGCGACCTATACAGTCAGTGGGACCGCCAATTTTGGTTCAAATCAGACCAAATTGGCTTCAAGGACAGTATCACCTTCGCATACATTCAGGAGCCCGCTCAGGTTATGACCCTGAGGGTCACCACTGAAGGCATAGCTATAGATGTTCCGGAGGTGCTGTATCTTGATAGGTACCTTGAGAAGAACGCCAGAAACGCGAGCAGGATGCGGGATCAGATGTCTCGCTACACAAGCTTGTTGGCAGGGTGTGAAAAGAAAGCTCAACGACTCAATACGATCAAGATCAAGACAGGACAGACCTCTGATCGGATGGCAGTGATCAAAAGATTGATTCACCGCAGTGAAGAGAACCTAAGCCAAGTTCGTGCCAGGGCGCTGTGGAGAGAGCACGAAAAGAAAGAGGGCGAAAAGGAGCAGTTTCCCTATCTCCCGGATCATTTGACACATTTGCTCGCCGAGGTCCAGTTGAATGACGCCGAGCAAGACGAGGTGAAAAAGTTGCAGGTCGAAATTAAAGACGCGAAGCTCAAGCTATCGGAGATACAGGCCCTCAATTCTCGTGAGTTCCGCATATCGCTATGCAGAGACCAGCGCTGACCTTTCGACAGAGCTATCTGCGCAAAGAGACAAATACATTGCGACTCTCAGGCGCCTTAATCAGACATTCACCGTGCCGAGCGACGACGAGTCGCTAAACCCCACGCATAAGTACACGCTTCGGGGTGTCGTCACCACGCATTATCAAGTCTTCCTACGTCGGCGGAAAGAGCCCGAGCCGTTTGTTGAGATCGATGAAGTAGCGAATCTTGATGAATGGAACATGGTGACGTGGGATGAAAATGCCCAGCAAGTCAGGCATCAGGTATGTCCTTGCTTCTTTTGCATCTGCTGTATGTGCTAAAGATTATTCAGCCAACCACGTTCGACAAGGTTAAGGAGAAAATGTTTTCAGAAGTCGATCATAACGGGCACACAGCTCCGATACTTGTATATGCGACAGACCAGGCATTGAGCGAGACGCGGATGCCTTTGTCAGCCGCGCTTCAGACATTCGTTAAGCATGACAATCGACTCTTCAAGCAGGAGCTTCTCGAAGAGCCCGATGCCGCGCCCGAGCCGGCGTCCGAACAGCGTGAAAAGAAGCGAGATGGGTTTAGACTGCCACAATCTCCAGCGAAGCGTCAGCGTAGCGATAGCGGCGACTCGATGGACAGCAATCGCGCTTCGCTCGGGGACATGAGCGATGGAGACCGAGCCCAGATGATGCAGGATCAGATGGAGGAAAACTTTGGTGGCAGTAACGACACGGAGATGATGGACATGCAAACCATCTCCGCGGCCCAGATGAACGAGATTGCGGCGCACATGCCGCCGACGCCGTCGCTCTCAGCCGACGGCAGTGCGTCCCCTCCACTCCGGCGATCTACGGAGCAGTTGGCTAATATGTCGCTGCTTGATACCGATGTTGAGAAGGTTCCAGAGATGGAGCAGCTTCAAGCACCCTTTATCCGTCGACCGGCCAGTGCTCAAGGTTCACTACTTGATCAACCGGCGGACGCTGTCATGAGCTGGCCTGTCATCGACGAGAGCACGGTGATCTCTGTAGAGAAGAGCCCGGAGGAATTCTATCAGCAGCCTGCCTAGATGGAAGCCAACGTCTGTTGACGGAAAATGCAGCATGTTTTTCATCGCGAAATATAACGGCAAAGGTTACTTGGCATCGTGCCAACGGTGAGACGCCTACGAGGTTTGGAGATTCAATTTCGTAAGGTGCAGGCGCAACACGAAGACAATGTGTGGCTTTGGGGGGTGGGGGACGAAACATCTACTGGGCTGAACATATCAAGAGGGCGTTTTGTCTTTCCGCATTATAGAGGATTGCCTTCATCGCGGGCGGGCAAGTGGGAGAGTATTCCAGTCGTTCATGGCATTGGGCTGGCATCTTTCTTTTGATGAAAGGGGCCGAGAACGAAACCTGGCTCGGATCTGGAGATGATTAGAGAGCGAGCGCAGCTACGAAGACGAGCTAGTTCTCCCCTGTGGGACATGGGCCTCCTTACCGAACATGAATGCAGGCGGCATCTTGGGGCATCGGTTAAGTAGCATAGCATGACGATGAATAGATACCCTTGATTGAGCACGATGCGCTATCCGATGAGCTGTAAAGAGCTGACCAAATACTGCCGTCTGGTGTCCTTGGTGATCTCCTTGGTGATGTCCGCGCATCTTTTCCGTCTGTGTAGTCCCTGTTAGCCCTTTTTCCCAGGCCCGGGGGGGGGGCACTTTACCTGGTGCAGCCCTAACCCTGTGACTGCAAGAGTGACCAGTTGACGGTGAGGTCACACAACAAAGGACAACTACGAACGCACAAATCGTTGGACATCGAGCACTCAATTTCATTACAGATACACTATCAGGCGATTTTCCCGCTCCATAAACCAGACCTAACGATTTCGATCCAGCGGCGGTACTGACAGGCAAACATGGAAGACAAGAAAGCCTTGATTACAGGAGCCACGGGCCTTCTCGGACGGCAGGTCCTCAAGGTCTTTACGCGAAAGGACTGGGAGGCAAATGGCACTGGTTTCTCCAGGGCAGACGGCGCAAGCATCCTCAAGGTTGAGTTGACATCGACTGCGGAGGTCGCCAAAACGCTGGATACTGTCGAGTTCGTGACCTCACGGCTTGGCGTGTGATGACTTGAGTCCGGCTTGCTAACATTTTCGCCAGGCCTCGCGTTGTTGTTCACTGTGCGTGGAATCTCACAAGTCTCTCCGCGCTAGGTGTTGTTTCATTACTCACGTGGCCATCGCTGTTTTAGGTGCCGCCAACCGCTTCCCAGACAAAGTGGAAAAGGACCCGGAAGGAACCCGCAAGCTCAACATCGACGCGACCGGAGAATTGGCCAGGCTATGTGCTGAGCGTGACATACTACTCATTTACATCTCCACGGACTACGTATTCTCGGGAAAGCCTGGCGAGGCGCCGTATGAGGCGGATGCGCCCACGGGACCGACCAACCTCTACGGACAGACGAAGCTTGATGGCGAGCACGAGGTCCTCAAGGCTTACAAGGCTGCCGGCAAGGACGGTCTGGGCCTTGTTATGAGGGTGCCGGTTCTCTATGGCGATGCAGAGATGCCCTCCGAGAGCGCCGTCAATGTTCTAATGGATGTTCTATGGAAGGCACAACAGGGCGAGAAGGTTAAAATGGAGCATTGGGCTTTGCGCTACCCAACCAACACCGAGGACGTCGGCAGAGTCTGTCACGGTAAGTCTAATCCCCCTATATTCGGCATCACGCGAGGTTGGGGAGCTGATGACTTTGCAGACCTGGCTGTTAAGTACTTGGCCTCTGACAAGAACGAGCGAGCCAAATTGCCCACGGTCTTGCAGTTCTCAAGTGAGGACAAGTTCACCAAGTATGAAATTTGCGAGCTCTTTGGCGATATCATGGGCCTCAGCGTCGAGAACATCGAGCCAAATACTGAGGGCAACGACCCGAACTCTAGTGTGCAGCGGCCATACGACTGCCACTTAAGCACCAAGGCGTTGCAAGATATCGGCATTGATGTCTGGACTCAAGAATTCACCGGCTGGTGGCGACGAGAGGTACGGGCTTTCAGGAAGTGATTGATGGTTTCCGAAAGAATGACTCTGCCGCTGCGCTTTTCTCAGTATGCTAAGGGAGATGAAAGCTCACATCATTGCCGAGCCCGACCTCCCAACCTCTGGCAGGCCGGACTCAAACTCAGACACCAGCCGCCGTTGAAATACTCCGCATGCTGGGATGCGCTCTTTTCCGCAGTCTTACACTCTGGCCGTCTGGAATGGGAGTTTGACGAAATTTCTTTGTGTGGCAAATGCTAGTCGCGCACAATGGCCGCAAATAACCTCCACGACGCGATGTCAAGAATGCCTGAACACGCGATCTTCATCCCTTGTTTGCCCCTAGCCGTGATGTCTATGTCTCTCCAACCTTATTTGCTACTTTTCTTATTCACGTCTTGCTCTTTCCTTCTTCTCATTGTTACTCGCAATTTCATCAAAGCAGGAGGTTTGGATACAACGACAAGTCATTGCATGTGCTCAACTTAACAGGCTTCAGCAACCGCCACAATCTGAGAAACCGACTTTCGCACGAGACATCGTGGGCTCCTAGGTGCTTCATGATGGCGACAAAGGTTCATAACATCTCGAGATACCACGCTTTACGAGGCAAAAGTGTGTCTGAGCCTCGCAGGGACGTTGACGACCAACCCGCCATCCCAAATATGGACGATATTACGCCGCCTCCACTTCGCTTCGACAAATCGAGCCGGGAGGAACGGCCAAAGACTCAAGAGACTATGCACCCGGGGGTCACGTCCGTGGACGATCGTCACCCCCCGATCTTTGTTCCACCGCTGCCACTATCACAGAAAGAACATCTCGTCAACATGCGACCCAAGGCAGCTGTGATACCCTCGCGACCCAAATTTGGACAGCCGAGCTCATCAACACTGCTTGGATTACGGAGAGCAGATCAGGCCAGCACTTCATTGACAAATGCTATCGACGATGTGAATTCCTCGGATTCTATTGCGACATCTCATCAACCTCAGAACAAGCCATCCGAGGACCTCACGATCCAGAACAGTGAGCAGGCCGTGGAGCTCGAGGACACGACTCCCTTGGTTGTCACTCCTCCACGGGAACCGTCTCCATTCTCTCAGACCGCAGCTATGACTGAGAGTATGCTGGTTGAGCAGGTTGCTGAGCAGAAAAAATTGCTGCACCAAAGGCTCATGTGCCCCGGGTCATCGATGACCTCCCTCGCCTCAAACTCAACCTTTACCTTTGCAACACGAATCCCGCCAAAGACTCCCATGTTTGGCAAATTTGATTCATTTGTTAGAGGACTCGCGTCGAAAGCTCTACCGTCTCCAGCATCCTCAGCAACCGCCTCTGTAACTTCCAGTCAAACGCAGAACACCGAGTCGCTGCTGCCATCAACGACACGTACTGGCTACACACAGCAGCTCATCACGCCTCCTTTGTCTCCAGTCTCACCTTTCGCTGAGCAAAAGCTGGTAAGCAAGGAGACTGGTGACCGTAATGAAGCTGTTCGCTAATATGGGCTCACAGAATCAGGTTCACGTTCGCTACAGAGGTGAATACAAAGAGGTCCCTATCATAGACGTCACAGATACTGTGGACATACTGCGCCAGGCATCTGGCTTGATGAGGCATCCAATCAACTCCGCTGCCAGTGTCGTGTTCGAGTGTTACGCAGCTCTTGGACTGGAACGACGACTTCGTCGATATGAACGCATTGGCGAAGTCATCGACTCGTGGCCGCGTTATGCTCAAAACTTGCTGCATATCGGACATGCTCTCGATGTCAACAGTGACAAGGACTTGGACTTCGCGTCCGTACCCGAAACACCACCAGGGTTCACTCTGCAGCTTAGTCTCTGCATACAGCCAGGCAAGTGGCAAAAAAGATGGATCACCCTCTATCAGGACGGTCATATAGTCGCCTCAAAGAAGGAGGAAGGAGTTTGTCAACAAGTTTGTCACTTGTCGATCTGCGACATCTACACTCCGACTCCTGATCGAAGTCGACCCAGCCCTATCAGGGGCCTAAAGCCACCAAAGAAATACATCTTCGCCTTGAAGGCACAGAATAAGCCAGCCATATTCCTGGAACCCGACAACTACGTGCACTACTTTTGCACCGATGATGAAGCCGTTGCCAGCAAGTTCCATGGCATGATTCATGCCTGGCGCAGCTGGTACATTGTTAAGCGAAGGCAGAGCCAATGCAAGCGAATGGTGAAAACCAAGGACATAGAGCTGCCTCCTCAAATCACCCCCGTCAAACATCAGCCAAAGAAGAGCATCAGCTATCTGGAGGTATCGCCGGGTCACAAGCTCAAGGTTTCATGCGATGAAACTCCCCACACTATCGGAGTCATAGGGACCGAGCCGCTCGTCGACGAAAAACTGTTCGACAAGGCACTCGAGGACTTTGGCAAAGACTGGATTCCGGAGGAACAGCAGTCATGTGTGTCGCCAAAGACTCCAGGGACGGTGGACTCGGGCATCTCCATGACGACACCCTCGGCCATCAAGACCAGCTTTGAGCCCTGCAGCCCATCGGAGGATCGGCGAAGGAGGCAAGATTTGAACAAGACTCTTACCACCCAAAGTGACGGCACGACACAAATTGTCACCACGGAGGGTACAGCAGGCGTCACGATCTCTGTCACCGAACCAAAATGTGAGAACACGCCGCAGTCGCCGCCGCAAGTACAACCACTAAAACACCAGAACTTTTCCTGGCTCCCCTCAGCATCCGAGCATTCCGCTAGAATCAAAGCCCTCGACCGCCAAAGCAGCCCCTTATTCCAGCCTCAGCATCCAGTTACCAGCGCAGGCCCCGCCGGCCGCAACTCTCTGCAGCCCCCCATTGGCGACCGTCGCCGCCGTCTGGCCCAATACAACCACAACAGGCCCAGCGAGAGCGAGATTGACTGGGTCATGGCCACTCGCTTCTTTGAGCAGCGGCCCTCGGGCGCTCAGCAGCGCATCATAACCTCGCGGCCGAGCATGCCTTTGCTCCAAGAAGAGGGTCAGTCAGGCAGGCGTGGCGGCTCGAACGTTCGGCGGGAGGCGTCTCTCGCCAGACCGTCGACGAGCGGTGGAGAGCGAGCGAGTAGCGGCCGTCAACAGGGTCGTGGCCGTGCGAGCTCCTCGGGCGGCTCGAGCGGTCGTCGAGGTCCCGCTGTGGCGTTGGACGAGGGGCTGCCGCCGCTCCCGGGCGTTCCTCGTTTCCACATCTCGAAACAGAATGTGAACCTCCAGTACAATCCGATTCCGCGTCAGCGGACGAAGGTGAGAGATGCGGATATCAGGGCGGCGGCGGGGATGAGTGCGCCCAACATGCTTCCTGGTGGCAGGGGTTGGGTGATGACTAGGGCGTCAGATGTCAACAATTACGCGGGAGAGGCGCTTTGATTGGCTACATGGCTGAGACATTTTGCCTGAGGTCCGGAGCCGCCGGTGGAAGAGCCTTACTTACACTGCTTTCTGTGCTTTGTTGAGAAGGGAACCTTTGTCCTGCACACCTGGGTATCGTGATGAGTCAAAGGAAATAGGTTGTATTATGGTGATGAGAGAACATGTATGGCATAGCTCTAAGATTCTGATTAAGAAAATGATCCGGAAGAAACCTTAATGAGATTGATACTTGCATTCCTCTACCCTATTCTTACAAGGGCAACCTATACGTCTTGACCGTATCTAATGCACAGCACCTCGTCTTCGCGAGTGTTCATCACGCTCACGAGTACTTGCGTCCGGTCATCTATTGGAGAAGCCACGGATTCTTGTCAAGAGCCCCATCTCCTGACGTCCACAACCCTCCACGTCAACCCAACTCCACATCACCACCGAAACGCAGCACGCCAAATCTACACCCATAAAGGAAAGGAAAGGAAACAAAACAATGTGCCAAAGGATATTCTCCCTCTTCGCATGCGGCTGCAAAAAGGTACCCACGGACCTCGACGCGATCGTTGAGCCGGTGCTCAACTGCGGCGGCTGCACCAGGATCATGACCACACAGTACAGGTTCACAGAAAATACATGTCGCCTGCATAGCGCGCCTGTCGAGTTCGCCCTTGTGACTAGTCCAACGACTTCAGAAGCTGCCGCGGCTACCCATACAGCGCGATGACATGGCGTTGCTGATGGGGTGGAGGAATGATGTGAGGCAGAGAAGGAGAGATTCGTCAGGCTGGACTTGGAGCTGTATAGTCCTGGAGGGCGAGGATAAATCAACTTTATTTGCTGCAGTGGGTACCATTCCCTTGTCGCCAATATGTAATTGTTGTGTGTGAAGTAGTCTCCCTCAAGCATGTCACAATGGCAGAAGGGCGCAGGCTTGCGCCACCACCAGCACAATCAACATACAGCACGGCTCACGCATCAAGTGCGAGCTCATCGCACATTTACCACGGCGGAGCACCATACTTTTAAGTTGTTCCCTTGAACTCTCCGGCACTTTATGAGGCACGGGCATAGCATCTTTACCGTCTTGGCCATGACCACCCAACACCCATCCTTCTTTGTCCGTCCATTGCAGATATTGTATGCCCTTTTCCCTTTATTCCCAAACGCCGAAAATAGAAAAAAGCTGAATCATCCAGGCCCTCCTGAGCTCCTAGCTTGGGAAACCAGCTTAGCTATGTCCTGCTTGTAGGACTCGTCAAGTGAATAACATCTAGAGTTGCGTAGAAAGCTGTCAACCCTCCCGGCGCTCGACTACCAACAAAGGGGCAAGCCTTCTGAGAAAAGCTGCTCATGCGAGGACCGCAAAGATTAGCAAGCCCGTTCGGCTGTTCCTCGGTCTTCTAAGCATCAGCAGCAGCAACGGTGCCGTTCTCACCACCAGCGGCACTCTTGGCCGCCTCCATCAGAAAGGCCTCCTCAATCGCCGCCCGCCGCCTCACAACTCTCAACCACCGCTGACCCCACCTCTTGACCAGGCCATCGCGCTCCTCACGCGCAGCATCATCGAGATCGCCGCCCTCCATCAGCTCATCCTTAGACCCCGCCGCCCACGCAACAAGCGCATCCTCCAGCACGCGAAACAGCTCACGCATAGCCTTGACCTCAGCCTCGCGCGTCTCTTCAGCTGACATGTCGACGTCGCCGCCGCTCTCTGCTCCCACAGCCGAGACGACCTGCCGCACACGATTGGTCACCTTGGCCACGGTGTCGAACATCAGCTCGTAGATGTAGCTGCGCGCCAGCGCCTCGCCTATCGTCTTACCAGCGAAAACGGTCAGAGCCCACTGCACGACGGCGATGGGATTGACGATGCCATAGTTGAGCAGCTTCTCGATGATTTGCTTGGCAACGCCCGGGTGCGCGCTCCAGAAGTCCATAACTGCCGTGATTATTTGTGCGCGCGCGAGTTCGGATGTTGCGCCAGCTTCGAGGAGGCGCTCCTTGGTGCGCTCGATGGCGGCCAGAACGTGAGAGAGGGACTTGCTGCCCACGAAGAGGACTGCTGTGGTAAAGACGTCGGTGCTGGTCACGAGTGGGTCCAGGTTCTGGTCGATGGCCTGCGAGTGGATGCGTTCGATTACGGCTTGGATCTCGTTGTCGACTTCCTTTTTCTTTTCCTCGTCAGGGGCCTTTTTCTTGAGAAGCGCTGCCAGCTCCATACCCTCTCGTGCGAATGGCACGGCTGGTAGATACAATTAGTACATTGGAAAGTTAACGTGTAAGTAAGATGGACTCACAAGCATCCTCAAACTTGAAAGGTGGCTCCTCCTGATCCTTCTCCTTTGGCACCAGAGACTGATACGCCTCAGGCAAAGTCTTCCTGATGCGCCCCGCAAAGCTCAAACGAATCTCCTTGTCAATAGACCCCATTATGAACGCTTTGTAAGGATGCAAGTTCGGCAGCCCAACGTGCTCAGTCCACTCGGCCCACTTCCACGTGAAGCCAAAGTTGCTCAGGTGGTGCGAGAACCAATCGGTAAACCTAGCTGCGAGCTCCAGATCTAACGTAGGGCCGCTCCGATACAGATATCTGATGGCACGGCCAAGACTGGGCGCAATCGCCGCCGGCGCAATCCGGCATGCTTCGGTGAGCACCGCGTGGTAGTAGACGAGCTTGTGTTCTGGGTTGGGCAGCTGGAACTGCTGGGAGAAGACGGCGTCGACAGCGACGTCCTCGGGCTTCCAGGTCGACCTGCCGGCCGGAATCTCGCGGAGCTGGTCAAAGGGCGTTGCGCGGCTGGCGAAGGTGCCGTCCGTGAAGTAGTTGTCCAGATCGATGAGACGTCTGGCAGTGACGGCGCGGTTGAAATGCAAAATGTTGATGGTGTCCGACAAGACGTCGCGGATGAGGAACGCGTCGACGGTCGTCACGGCGGGAACAGACTCGATCTCTTGGTTCTGGAAGACGGAGAAGTAAATTTCGGGGAATAAAGGGCGCGCACCGGCCACCAGCGTTTCCGGAAAGTGGATCGCAGGCAGCGAGTGCTTCGGGGGGTTGTCCATCTTCTCCTGTGCCTCCAAGTCCCCAAGTGGCATCTTCCAAGGTCTCGGCAGACAGAGCAGCTTCCACCCGCTAGTGGACTCGCTCAGAAGTTGCTTCTGCAGTAGTGCGATGAAGCTGAACTCGGCAGCAGGGCTCTTCTCGTCGCCTTCGGGGAAGTATGGATCGATCAAGCTCTGAAGAGGATGAGGCTCAGAAGTAATGACCTCGGCTTTTTCGAGAAGATCGACGGCGTTCTGATCGAATTTGCCAGGTGCGGCAGCAATGGCATAGGGTATCGTGAGGAGGATAATCTTGATCAGCTCGGTACCAATTGTCTGTATTCCAGAACATTAATTAGCATGTCTCTCCTCAGCTCTGCCAACCTTCATAGGGCGCGACTCACATCTTCAGAGCTAGCGGTCTGCAGCTCAACAGCACGATCAAACAGCGTGTCCAGGATAGGGTACACGCCATCGCCTTCCAAGCAATTCTGCAGGCAAGCCAGCAGCTTCAGGTAAAGCTTGACCTCCCTCCACTCGCCGGCCTTGACCTTCTCTTCCACAGCCGCCGTCAACTTGACCAACAAATCATCCACCACCTTTGTCGTCGGCTCCAGCGCGGGGTCCGCAGGCTTCGCAGGCTCCTCGGCGCCCTCTTCCATCGTAGTGTCTCCGCCGTTGTGCGCATTCAGCGGCACCTGCGTCTTGAAGCTGAGTGTGTTGAGCACCAGCACTACGGCGGCAACGAACGGGGTCTTCAGTGGCTGCTCGACCACGAGCTGCAGCGCGAGGTCGACAAAGTTCTCGCGCAGGCGCTGGTCGTCGTAGTTATCTGCGAGAAGCTGGGCGATGTTTCGGATCTCCTCGGTAATGCCGCGCAGGGGCAGGTCCGCGATGTCTTGAAGCTGTTTGCGCATGCGCACGGGGACTGGGGGCTCGTTGCGCCGGCGCTGGGGTCCGCGGTGGTCGCCGCGGTCGCCGCCGCGTGGGGTGTAGTGATTGTCATCGTCCTCTGTTGGTGGATGCGATCGTTAGTGAGAGGGACGGTTATAGAATTCGTGAGGCTCCGGACAGGAGCATGGGTTGATGGATTAGGGAGGTAACATACCTCTACTGTGTCGCTGTCGCTTCCTCGAGCCGTATCCTCCTCCACCTCCTCTGCGATCGTAGTCTGCCATCTTCGCAACTGCCTGATTGCGTTCTATGGTGCTGGTGAGAATGTTTGGCCGCTATTGGTGCAATTGGAGGAAAGTTGAGGCTGGATGTATCATGTCACCCTTGCGGTTTGAAGATATGTGGTATTTGGTAGGTCCATTTAGCGCACGACGCGCGAGCTTCAAGGTCGCCTTGCTTGGGACGCGCAGACTATCTCAGACATCAGATCTTGTAGGCTGGGATAAGCGCAGACTAGCAGACTGACAACTGAATAATCCCAGAAACTCCCACCCTTTCAGCGTGCAAGGACGGTCCATGCTGTGTGATTTCAAGGGAGCCCCCTAGCAAGGCATAATGATGAAGACATATCTGCCTATGCTTTATAACGCAGGCTGTCAACAACCCCACCATCGTGTCCATGCTCCGTTCTTTGCCCGGAGAGCTGGGTGGGTCCTTGCAATTGGAGCACAAGACGATGCAACCTCTTAGCCGTAAACGCTTTCAAACGGGTAGAGGCACAGTGACGCATGGAAGATCTGAAAGCGGCGGAACTCTGACTACGTATTGTCCATTACACAAACAAGGGATATAGTGACAGCAGGAAAACAATGAAGCTTTTGTAATTTGGACTCGAAGCAGGGCCACAGAGCACCAAGTGGTTGGTGCTATGACAATATGGGCGGGTTGAGAACGGTAATACTGTGATGAAGGTGCAACTGAAAGGGTTGTATCTCTTGTGATTGCGTCAGAGCCAGCTTGCTTTTCCTCTTTTGATATCCGCAGGTGGCCTGAGCAACGATGCTAGGCACTGCTTTCCGTTTTGGTTGCTACCGAGAGCGTGGCCAGTCCACCGGCCACGTAAAAGTGCCCTCGCAAGAATAATAAGAACAGTAGTTGATAGAAATCTTTTGAATCGACATTGCCAGACCGGACTGCAGGCCAGTATCTCCATCCGTGCTTGCAATAGAATCCTGGGGAACTTGTCCCTCCTGGCGTCCCAATGCTAGGTTACTTCTGTTGGCTCCACCAAGCATAGCTCTTGCGATAATTCCTCGTTCCCAATGCCCATCCAGGAACCCGTATCTCACATGTCCTTTCAACACCTTCCATATCCGACGCTGAGGAAGACGGGCTGGTGCAAGACGGCAGCCTCAAAAATAATCAACATTGTAGTTCAGCCGCGATGGATGCTGGCCGTGGAATTGTGATCCTCTCAGCTGGACACGTGTTTGAGGAACGAAAACAAAGCAGTGCCAAATGTGATCGGGCTGGGAAAGACACGTCGAGGCATAGCTCTGCCAGTTTTCATTGGAAACGTGCCAGGATGGAACGCTTGCGAGAGCCTAAGAGGCGTAACGCATTGCCATTGCTCAATTCTGTTCCAGGTGCTTTGCGAGTCGTGCAAGCTCTTGGGTGACTGGAACAGGCTGCTTCTGCTTCAATTTCGACTCATCGTGGAATTCGTATGCAATCGTGACAGCCTCAAGTATCCAGGAGCAAGCCGGTTTGGTTCGGACATTGTGCGCAGGATTGCTTTGAACCTCATTCACGACCATGGGCAGATCCGACGTCGAGAGCTGGAACTTCGTGAAATCGGGGACTCATCCAAGAACCGGTCGCTCACAACAGATTCCAGGGTATGAACCATACTGAGCGCACATGGGCTCAGTCGAGCTTCGCCATCATCTCCTCCTTGCTCAGTGGTTGAAAGTTGTCGATATCGAGGCCAATTGACTTGAGCTCCTCTTTCGCGTGAGCGGGTACCAACTTGTCGTTGAGATCTGGGGCAATCGACATTTCTAGAAAGCCAATGCGTTAGCCGAAAGTCCAAAGATTCTCAGATCAAGAGAACACACCATGCTTGCTGAAGTTAAAGAGTGGGGGCATGGGCTTTAGCTGGCCAGTCCCGTGTCTCGAGTCGGGAAACTTAGTGTTCGGGTCGCGAAGCTCGTCAAAGAAAGGGTGGACCATCGCATCGACTGCCCTCAGACGTTGTGTGGGCGTGTACTCGAGCAGCTTAGCGATCAGGTCGATCGCGTGGGCATCGGCCTTACGGAAAACCTTGGTGAATGGATGAGGTTTAATCTGGGGGAATTTGTGCTCCATGTAGTTCGGGTTCATGGTCCGGATCTGTTCACGAGTAGGCGTGCCCAGAACCTTGATGATTTCGACTAGCTGATCGATGCCCGACTCGCCCGGAAACAGAGGTTGACCTAGCATCAATTCTGCCATCACACATCCCGTCGACCATACATCTAAAGTCATGTCTGGTTAGCGAAACCCCAGACAGGTCACACAAGCTGGTCTTACCAATCTTGGTTGTGTAGTTGGTGGCGCCGAAAATGAGCTCTGGTGCTCTGTAGTAACGCGAGCAGATGTACGATACATTCGGCTCGTTCTCAACCAGAATCTTGGCGCTGCCAAAATCGCACAACTTCAGAATACCGCTGTTGGGGTCGAGAAGCAGATTTTGGGGCTTGATGTCACGGTGACAGATGCCCTGCGAGTGGATGTAGGCCAGAGCTCGGAAGAGCTGGTAGATGTAGAGCTTCACCTCGAGTATCGGCATGGTGGTCTTGGACTTGTTGAAGAACCGGGAAGCTCGGTAGACGGTTTCAGGAACGAACTCCTGAACCAAGTTCAGGTACACTTCATCCTTCTAAAGGAATATCAGCAACAGGCAGGAATGACTAAAGTGCGGTGCTGCGAAACATACACGCTCGCCGGCTGAGTAGTAGAAAGCCTTTAGCTGTACGATGTTGGGATGCCGAACAATGCGCATGATTTGAAGCTCACGGTTCTGTTCTCTGGTCAGCACGGACTCCACGCGACTGCGTGGGAAGAGCGCACCTTGAACCGCTTGTCCTGGAGGACACGCTTGATGGCGGCATCTTCGTTGGATGGGGACAGCTTGGTCTGGAAGACGACACCAAACGAACCATTCCCGACAATCTTGCACTGGGTGTACTGCAAATCCTCTGTCTCCCCAGTGATGCCGTTTTGTACCTTCTCCCTAACGATTTCTGGGTCAAAGTTAGCACCGCGGCGGGTAAACACAAAGCTCGCGTGGCCAACACTCACCTCCCATCCGCAGGTTGTTCAACGCTGCGGGGCGGTTCTGTGCCATCTTGGATTTAGAGTCTAGTATTGCTACCAATTGTCTGGTGCGAATTTGTTGTGAAATGAGTCGGTTTGTAATGACGAGCGGGATATGTTGAGGCACCTGAGGCGGGCCGTGATGGGCGATAGGCGGATATTGGTATGGGTTGTAGGTGTTGAGGGGTCTTGCTACCGCGCTGGGACCGTATACAAGTGAAGCTCCGGAGGCTGGCAACACGCGATGCTTTGCAGGGACAAACAGAGGTGAATCAATCAGATCGTGATACCGTGCCGCGAGTAAATAAAAGGTGGTCTGCGTCGAGACGAAGCGCAAGAGGCAGCTTGTTGCTCTCGGAGGGGTTGGGTCGAGGGAGTCGGAATGCGGTGGTCAATTGCCGCGTGAGAGTCGAGAAAGAGGGCCTGTGTCAATGAACTTGCAGCGTGCAGTGTTAGGACGGGCAGAAAATCGACTTCACGGTTGCATGAACGTGCCAGGATAGTGCTTGGATTTGAGAAAAGAAAATGAGGATTGACAATGTGCCATGGAGTGCATAGGTGGAAAGGAAAAGACGATGACGGTTGAGGGTGGGGAAGGAAAGCGGCAGCTTGGAAACGGGGGACCCAGTAGAAATTTGGCGGATGGAGGAAGTCGACCGAGCGAGTTGGCGCAGTTGGCGAGTCGGCGAGTTGGCGAGGGTGTGGGTGTGAGTGATTTGCAGGTGAATTGTCAGGAACCAGCGAGCAGGGACAGGCGCAACCCAGCCAAAAGCCAAAAGAGGGCCAAACACTAGCTTCGCAACCGCAACACCTCCACCCCATCCCCTCTCATCAGCATCCCAGTGATTGTCCCGTACAAGTGGGCAAAGTGATATGATTTTGCTGTGCTTTTCGTTGCTGCTTGCGAAGGCCGAATGTTGAGCCTGCGAAGGGATATTGTGCGCATGAGACCAGGTTGATTTCGTGGTACCATTCGATCGACCCAAGCCCAATGCGAAGCTGAGCAGAAAGTTCGTGGGGCGTTGGAGACTGGAGACTGAGCCTGGAAATTTATGCAGTTGAACATGCTCCAATCGAGCAGTGAGTGCGATGTGCTTCTCTTCCGCCCTGGTCCAATTGGCTTTCCAAGTCTTGCCCGATTCGTAGTGCCGGTTCTGTTGCTGCGTGTGCGGCAAATGTAGGGTAAGTGAGTTCACACGGCCAGGCTGAGTGCGGACCGATTCACTTCTCGAGCTGCCTTTGGGTTTCGAGAGGCCAAGGGTCGCGGACCAAGGCTGAGGTTGAGGCTGAAGCACCGGACCGAGTCCAGTCAAGTCGCAAAAGACCCAAGGTTTTGGCGTAGGATGCCATCGTGACCAGCAGAGCGGGCGGAAAAGGCGGGGTGGCACGAAAGAGGGATGTGGAGTGAGGGGCAGTTGGCTGCTGCGCTATACAAATGCGCAAGTGTGGTGCAGTGTAGCGGCAGAGGGTATGGCAAGGCGGGATTACAAAGTGCTGAGAGCAGATATCAAAACTCACAATGTATGTCAACGTCGGGCTATAAGCTGTGCATGGCCTAATTTTAAGGCTTCGGTCGAAGGAGGTTCAGGTGGGCAGTGTGCGTCGAGGTCGCACGACAGCTGGAAAACACGCTCTGACGTGACAGGAAGTTCGGGCCTCGTCTGGGCAAGTTGGGCCCAATGAGGATTGGGTTTGGGGGAAAGCTGCCGTTGAATCTCAAAGTAAGAATCTGGACGGGAATAGGTTGCACGAGCAGGGCAATAATAGGGCGGAAAGAAGAACAAGAGCTAGGATTGTAGGAGGCCGTGGGTGTGAGGTGAAGTATGCTAAACTGAGTGACGGTCAGTGTAGGTAGGGGTCTACTAACAGGTTAGGCTGAGGTGAAGAGGTGTCGATGGAGGTCTGGGATCCAATAGGCTTGTAGGGCCGGTCAGGTGAGACCAAGTGCAGGCGCGACTACGAATGCACGTCGTTTCAATGTCGAGGATGAAGGCTGAGGAGGCGGGCGTTGCAAATCAGCGAGGCTGAAATTGTCGTTCGACGGTTGGTCCGAGGTTGATTGGAGAAAGAAGAAGCAACGACGGTTATTACGAAGACGAAGAGTGAGAGATTCTAAAAGAAGAAAGAGCTGGATCTGGAGTCCTGGTCCGGTGTGGAACTGGGACGTGGAAACCGAGAGTTGGAAAGTGAAAGTGGGCATGTAAATTGGCGGCTCGGTCTCTTTTTGATCGTGTGATGCAGCAGAACTCAGCAGGCAAGAACCACGCCTAGCAACAGTAGGTACAAAAGTAGGTAGGTTGGTAGGTAATTCTCGTAACCTCGCTCTTGCCTATTCCGCAGGCCTAGGCACCGGCTGCTCCTGCACCTGTAGGTATTTCTCACTGCTCATTGCATACCCTCCAGCTGCTCGGTGACTACCTAGGTAATATTCCATCATTGCTGCACGCAGCATCAAAAGAGCTCACCTACAGTCTGGTAGTCAGATCACATACTGTCTTAGTCGCTCTCGAGTCTCGAGTCTCGAATTTCGAATTTCGACGGATGGAGTACTTGGGCCTTGTAAGTGACGTATGGGGATGCGCCAGTAGCAGCATTCCCTGTCATTGAACATTACCGGGGACCAAAATAGCGACGGCCAGCCTCATCCATGGATGTTATCAGCATTCAACAACTATGCGCGAGAATCTACTGCGCTTCATCAGCCTCTTTACGAAGATTCGCTTATTTCGTTGGCCGTGTTTCCTTCACAAAGCTTAAGCTTGACTTGACAATGGGATGACCCGTCCAACATCACATTCGTAAATGCTCGATTTTGCCCAGCAGCGTCAGCCTCCTTGTGGCGGATCGTTTTGTTTCCTCGGATGATGGGGGCCGTGGTGGAATATGTCGATCTGGTATATGATATTCTAACAAAGTGTTCAGGATATAGCCTCTTGTTTTATTGCGACTGCCCCGGACAGGAGGGCCATCTTTGGTGACCACATGTTCCCAATTGCTGGCGCAGCCCGGACGGTAAACGTGGCTTCACTCGTCTGACCTGAAGGCCGCCCAGATGGCCGCTTGTCCACTGTCCGAAGACTTGTTCGCCTGACGAGCGGTTTGTTGACACGAACACGCACGAACACCCCTCCATCGCAGCATCTTAACAGACTGTTGAGCCTTTGAGTAAATACTACTTCGACGAGTCTCGTACTGTGGCTGTCGATGCAGACGGCTTAGCGTGGTGGCGCCTCTCCTCTGCAGCTCAGCAAAATGGCATCAGCGAGGTTGCGGTTCGTCCGTTCAGGTCATTGTGACCCGCCTGCAGCACATTAGACAGGCCCCATTTCAATGTCATGTGCTCGTTTTCGAGACGGCCGACAGGGCGCTAGCAAGCGCAAAGCGGGCTCGGCAGCGGGTGCAGGGGAGGGCCAGACAGGGGGCCCTGTTGCAGTGATCTGCTGAGCCTGAGCCTGAGCCTGAGCCTGATGAGACCCAGCCAGGCCACCGGGGCAGCCTTGAGCCGGAAGCCTGCGCCTTGCACCCGACCTCGATCCTGCAGGGTCAAAGGCTCAAAGGCTCAAACCTTGAAAGGCTTCGGCCCTCAACTCAGGCAAACAACCACGTCCGTGGACCAGCCCGGCCGCCGGGGTCAGTGTCGACCGTCGACAAGCAGCCGAGATACCAACTTGCTTGTTGGACTCAGGTCAGTCACGTCCGGACTCAGCTTGGATGAGATCCGGTTGAGACTGAATCTTGACGACGTGAAGAGCACACACGACGAAACCCCAGGACCATTCTCATTCTTCATACGGGGATGAACCATCATCGTGCGTGAATTCTATTTCAATCCGATGACATGCACACTCCAAACACTCGCATCGAACCTAGGAAACCCACAAGCAGCTCGGACGGTCGCATTGCGCAATTCCAACCACAACGCTTTCTGATCAAGCAGACCAGTTGACCGCAGAGCCTCGCCGTCAGGCTCCGTCATTCTCCATAAGGGAATGCACATCAAGGTCTCACATCGACTTTATGGACTCATCTTCATTCTCCTCGAATCACTCCGTACCAGCAGCGCGTCTAGATTTTGGCGTATTACCTTGGGCCGTGCAGGTGCTTTGTTGAGCTCCATGCATATCAGAGCTGCCGTCTCCCGACCTCCCGCCTCCCGCACAGCTTCCAGTGTGATGGATGACATGGAGAGCTTGCGATTGACTTTTCGGGACGTATGTAACCCTCCAAACGCAAGGTCTAGTGTTGCAGATGGCACGAGGTCTGTTTTGCAGGCGCCGAGTGAGGGATATCCTCCCCTTGGCTTCGTCATTGCTGATCGGGTCGAACATCGTGTGCCTGGTGATCTCTGGCAATACATCAGGTACTGCATCAATAGCCTGAGGTGTCCCTCCACAAAGGTCGACCGAAGATCGAGACAAACGACAGAAGTCTACCATAGATGATGAGTATCGAAAGCCCGATGCAGCAGGGGTGCTTCGAGCCAGCCAGTCGGGGCAAAAGCGAGTGTCTTCGATGGTGACATGGAATACCCCGCCAGCATGTGCAGCCCAGCACGAGAGCTGTCTGATAATCTTCAACATCTTCATCAAGCCATTGAAGACACTGTAGCCGCAATTGATGGACAAAACGGTGCCTAAGTCTCTACAGTACCTTGACAAGCATGTCGTCCGCCTCTCATTGCACGGCGGCACGCCCAATAGCCCACGGTGCTCAGTCCGTTATCCAGAGCTGCACCTCGAGATGCTGGAGTTGAGGTGAATTCATCTCCAGGCCACCGAGGGGCTGCCTTTACTAACGGCCTGCAGTGGAACGCTGGAATTTGGTAGGTCTGCATCTACTCTCAGGTCGCTTGTGGTGGGGCACGCGTAACTTTCAGGGACACAAGACCACATGGCGTGGCACGATTCTCTCATGACCCACTTGGCAATGATATGATGAGCCTCATTTCTTTAGAGGAAAGTTGCCTTTCCACAGTCAGAGCAAAGCGACGAGAATAGATCGCTGTCTTCCAAAAATAACTCACAGTCCTCGGCACGAGAGACGCTGTCTTTGAAAGACAGTGATGAGTGACAGTGATAGTCTCAGCAACAAATTCGCAACTTAGGAGAGGGGGCTCGCACTCGAATCAAAAAAGACTTTCCTGCACAAGTCCGTTCAAGACAAGGGCAGATCCGTGAGCCATGAGAAGTCCATCACCGCGTGTTCTCCGCTGACGACCACATCCTGTACGACATCTGCTTGCGTTTCCTAAAGTACACTGCGAATGACGCTTCACATGCGCCCACTGACCCAATCAGTATCATGCCCGCTGTCCCTGGCTACATCGGTACCTGTGCCCGCAAGCATGCTGCACAAAGGGGAGCTCAGGGATTAGCTGTCCAGTCCCGGGTCAAAAAGAGGTCTCATGACCCTCGAGCTGGGCGCTAATCATGCATCTAGTTTGAGGTTGGGATTCCCCGGGGGCTCGATCTACAATGGCAGCTTAAACGGCTGCATGGCTCGACGAACTTCCAGCATTTCGATCTGGCACATCGGTGGTTTGCGATATCACAAACCTTGACAAATGCTTGGGCTCGCTGAAGATACTGTGTTGTTTTTTGGCTTTTCGGATCTATCACGCATGCTACGGAGCACAGGGCTAATGGGTACAGGGCACGACACTGGTAGTCTTGCGCCTGAGACAAGGCCCTCTAGATCGCTGGGAATCACAAGTGAGTGGTCGGGCCCAATGGCTCTGCTGCTGTCCAGCAGTGTGTCTTGTTGAGAAAATCCGTAGCAAAGACCTATTGATAAGTCGTGATCATGACGTTACACGCAGCTGTCATGTCTGAGACGGAATTGACGATGAAGGGCAGGCCGCCTTCTAGGTGCCACCATGGTGTCGTGAGTCTAGGCTTTTGAGCGAGGGCTGCCACATCTTACGTCCCGAGCACAGGGAATGTAACCATCAATGTGGCTTTCCTCCGACCACATTCTACTGCATATGTGGGCTCAGGTCATCTTCTTGTCTCTACTGCAAGCCAGACCTCGAAAGACGCTTTCAATGACCATGAGCACGTCTGCATGGGTCTCCTCGCCAGCCTAGGGCACCTGCATTTATCTTCCGCCTTACAATCGGCCGCCTCAGACCGGGTGGGCAAAGCGGTCACTGTCGCCCGCACGTCCGGTTGTGATCACTCACCAATCTCGGGGATTTTCTACTCTAGGGGTTGTGAACGTCCAGACTTTGGGTGGGCCATAGGGCTGATAATGACAGCCAAGCTTTGCTCAAAAGTCATTCGCGCCTCTCGGCTCGGAGCCGTCGCCAGTCGTGAATGGCCACGCAGTCACGACATGCCTCGTCACAACCGCGAAGGAGACCCGACAACTGAGCTTATTCGTCGGTAATCGCGCAGTTTGCTCTCGTGCCTAGCTCACTACCGGCTTCAGGCCAGCCAGCGAGTACGCATGCTTCTTGCGGGAAAGCAAGAAGCTCTGGCCCGTCTCACGTCACAAGCATCTGTGTTGCATCTCGCATGGTTCAATCAGAGACTCACCCGGGTGACGCCCGCCTCTCGGATAGAGCCGAACGGGCTCTTTTGGCCAGACTGCCTGACAGATATAGCACCGCTTGGCGTAAGGGGTCGTCGCACGTAACAGCATCGTGGGCTTCGAAGAAAAGGCAACAGCCACTCGCTAGCTTGCCCCGGGCAATACAACTGGGATCCTGTCAAAGCCACATCGCACGGTGAAGTTTCCTGATTTGAAGGAGCCTGGCATGTGATTGCGGCTGTATTCATCTTCTGGGCTGCTTATTTTCAAGGAGGTCTCCGAGACTTATTTCCTTGGGAAAAGACGGTCAGCAACCATGTTTCACCGCGGCGGTGAGGAGACTATTTCTTTCCCTCAAGTACTCAGCGAGTGCTGGAACGTCCTCCTTACTTCGTTCATCTTCGACTCGGTATCCTCTTAGTCCTTCCTGGCTCAAGTGGCGGCCCAGTAATCTGACGAGGTTGACTTTGGCATGCCGTGAGCCTGTGATACAGCGTTTGAGGTGAGTTAGCATCGCCACAGTATGCGCGCATAGACCGCGGGCATAAAGATGCGCATCAGCAATCGCTTACTACCTTTTCTATCATGCTTTGCCGACGACTGCCCTTGACAAATGCCCTCACCTGCCTTGGCTGCAGGTGCGTAGGCTAGGTTGTGCATGGATCGACCAGGGGAAACTGCGAGTTTCTGCAGCTAGGCGGCGCCACGTCTTCCCATTCCGAGCTTCCGCTGCTGCCACGACAGATATCTGGCTCGAGCCCTGTGAGAGCTGCTTCTGCACGTGTTTTTCTTCTTTCTCAGGGTCTCGAGTGGCACAACGAGATATGCACAGCGCTCGGCATGTCGGGGTATAGGCCTGGTGGATATTCCATCACTGCTGTTGTCCCAGCCCTCCTCATCAACCAAAGCAATGAGTGGCTCACCTATTCGGACTTGACTACTGCTGTGGCGTTTGCGAACTGCTGCAGTATGCAAAGTCGTGTTCGGTATTGGACGCCATTGAGCTATGTATGATGATGGCAGCACAAGCAGCAGTCGGGCTCAGCGCCCGCCATTGAGTGGCCCGTCACAAATGACAGGTTTGAGATGTGCGCCACTGGATTGTAAGAGGGCTCTATGCTCGCACTTGGTCAGGTGGGGCCTCCTTCGTTGCAATGGTGAGGCGGCGCGTCCTCGTTGGATCTACGGTGCATCGTCTGCGTGCTTTTCAGTTGCATACTGTACGCAGCTGCTGCGTCACTCATGTTAGCAGAAGGTTTGACTTGTCGCCTGAAGTAATGCCGTGCAGCTGGCTCAGTGTGCTGCGGATGATCCCGTGTGGTGTATACCTGATGAGCTGTGTATGGTTGGCAATGACTACTGCTACTTGTCCTGGAGTATACTGTGGTCTCGTGGTGACCGTTGTGGCTCATGTGAGGTGCACTGCGATGTCTATGTCACTCAAACGGCCCAAGAGCTCAAGCAAAGGGTTCGAGTGGCTTGGAAGCTCAAGCGGTTCAAATGCTCAGAGCATCTCTCGTGGCGTACAGTGTCTTTCTAGCTGTTGCAAGGCAGAGGCAGACCAGGTCCATCTGGCCAACCTTCAATCTCGTGCGGATAACCAGATGCATTCAACAATGAAGCACGGGCAACGATGAATGCGATTATCTGCTCATTCTTCCCAAGTCCATTTTACAAACCAGAAAGATTCACCTCCGGGACACGACACCTGCAAGATACCTGCCAATGGGATGATCATCTCTGGGATCATTGACTTTGGGACACTCGCCTTCGGCCCAAATCACATATACGTCCGACTTGCAAATCCATAGTCCTGGGGGGCTAAGAGCGTGTAGAAGCTATTAGCTCTAGTTGCACATTAATTTGAACGCAATGACTAATGACCAGTGAATGTAACGAATGGTTTCATGCAACATGCAATATGTACCGAGGGAATACTTAGCTACAGATACAATTTGTACATTTGTTTGTATAGCCCAGTCGTATCCGCAAATCCCGATAAATCTCTTGCAACTTTAAAGGAGATTCATTCCCGAGGTCCGACAATCACACCACAATGAATGTCAGCCATGAGTCTCAGTAACTTTTGCTAGATATGGTGAACGGCTGAACAATAAAAATTATACGCATATGTGACAAATGTACCTTCCAAAATACCAACTTCACAAACATACACACGAATTGTCAACCCCTGGCATTCATAATAAGAATACTATTGTTGTAAAGCCATGCAAGCAACTTGCGCTATTGCAGATGATCTGATCAAAGTCTTGAAGTCTATGTAAGTGGCTCGATGACCCCAACATCTATCCCTCAAATGACGGGCTTTCAACATTTCTTGTCAGTTGCGAAGGTCTCCAAGTTGACGGTGTAGATGGCGCTGACCTCTGTGTTGGGTTGAAGAGTTGCGAGTTCGAAGTCGGACCAGACAATATGTGCGCCATACCCACCCCAGTCCTAACCGTCTGCGTCATGTGGGTCGGTATAAATATTGGCAGGCGGTATGGCCAGAAGGTGTGGTAGGAGCTTTCTCGTTCGTATATTCCATTTCTGTGTACTCATACGGCTTGATGTTCACAGCGCCTAAGGTGTCGGTGTTATCTGTATCCAGCGAAGCATGTCAGCGAGGTACATACATTGCCGGCGCTCACACCGACCGCTAGTCGAAGGGGAGCAGTCCTTCAGCAAGAATTCGTGCGAGGGGCACGAGCCGACTTGTGCGATATCGAGACATGGGGATAGTCATGGATACTGATGGCAGCTGGAGTCTTCCGGGTTTTCCTACTTTATGTGTTGGTAAGAGAGGCGGACCTGGAATTTGAATATCAAAAATGGTAGAAAGCAAAAGAAAGAGAAGCAAAGGTCGAAGCTTACGAAGAAGTTCTCGAATTTGATCACTAGGTATGCTGTAAGGTGGAAAGAGAAGACGTCTGCTTTGGAATTGTACCAAGAGGCAGTCCTTTACAACAGCGGAAACAAGATTCATTTAGTACTTCTCGCTATTGTTCCCGGTATCACTACCTGTCGATCAAGCGCAAGACATGTACCAACACCACGCGAATGTAGTCTCAGGCATCGCAATCGATGAGACGCTGAGTTGTCCAAGACTTCTAGCCGACCTCACAAAGGGCTGTTTCTGGGTCTTCTCACCCAGCGGCCTACCGGTGTATGCTGTGCTAATTTGAATAGTATGAAACGATGTTACATTGGTTGGTTGCCTCGGCCGACACCACTGCCAGGTGAGCTCAGAATTTGTGGGAATGTTGTTCGAAGAGGAAATGGGCTCGCATGAAGCCTGCGTGGAAGGCCGCAGCGTCTCCTGTTTCCAGGGCTGACTGTGACTGCTGCAGGCTAGTATTAAATTTGATTCCTTGCGACCTTCAGCTGAGAGAGAAAGTGGAGAGTTTCCAATCAAAATCAGCACATGCAAGTAATCGTGTCAAGCTGTTGGGGGCACCAATATAAATGTGCTGAACCAACACCATGCTGAGTCCAAAGCTCTGACCGCAGCATTTGCAAGAACGTCATGTGTCAGTTGCTTCGGAAGCTAATCAGCATGAATCAAGGAGTACAATATCAGGTGCGGACCTCGGGATATCTGGAGTTCAAGGCAACCTTAGGAGTCTGTTTGGGTACTAATTATTTAAGCAGCAGGCACAGCCAGTTTCACTCACTCTGCTCGTTCACAAATCCAACTTAGTTTTCTATAGCAAGGTACACATTGTCTTTGTAGCTGTTCCCACAGCTTTCCAAGCATTGAACACTCAGTCTAGGTCGTCGTGCATCATGGCAGATTTTCAACAACAAAATTCAAGAATTCTGCAGGCTCGTAACACTGGCAATCAACAAGAACTAGAGATTATATTTCGAGAACTCAACATCGGCCCGAACCAGCCGAGAAATGCATGGGACTTCAACAGATCACTCGCAAAGGATCAGCACACACCACCAGTTTGCGCCATGCTCTTCAATGCTTCTCGGGGCGAACAGATTGCTACGATCAACGTTCTGGCCTCGACATTTCCAGTACTCAAAACGGAAAGCTGTCTCCGTCAAGCGATTGACAAAGGAAAGGTACAACTGATCGGAGCCCTGTGCAAGATCGACCCCACCGCAGCTAATGGTCAGACCTTGTACTCGAATATCCTCGCATATGTGTGCTCCGGCCCGGGGCACACCGAAATCGTCGCTGTGCTGCTCAAGTACGGTGCGGATCCCAATCAGCCAGCGCCGCACTCGCCGCCGTGGTCGAATACAATATATGCTGTGATGAACAACATGCCAGTCTCTACATTTGAGCTATTTTTCGATTACGGCTATCAATTCGACGATGGTTTTGCTGTGAGAGAAGCTATACGGAGTGATCGACCAGAGGTGGTCGAGGTGATGTTTCGGAGACCCGAAGAGCTTTCCACAATTGGGATCGACTCTAAAGAAGAGTTGACCAGATTAGCGATGGAAGCCAATAATGTGAAAATGGTCGACGTGATCGAACACGGATATCCTCGGCCTTCTTGTCCGCAGCAGAAGGGTCTGGCACACATTATTGCCCATACGTTGCACTCCAAACTCACGTTCAGCAGTAAGTGATGTACAAATATACATTTGGCAAGGATGTCTTGAATAATAGTACCTCGAGATCCTGCAGCTGCCACTTATGACGCTTTGCCGGCATTACTTGATCAAAACCCTTTTACCTTTCCTCCCGCTTGGTCACATGAGCACAAATGGCTTGTGTTCTTTTCGAGCTTCGCCATGACCAGTCCAGTCTTCTTGACATGCATGGGCAATCATAGAGCTTCCGATGATTGACACCTGGTCTAACTCCCCCTTTTCTTCAACGACAAGACTCACACGTGGGACCTCGCTGTCAGGGGAAAGAGCTTTCCGGCCAGACACAATTTTCTGTAAATCACCGGCTAAACGGTGAGCTTCATGAAGTTCAGCGTCCCTAGTACTCGCAGTCGCCCCCGGCAACTTCGTGACACGCAGAACAACGTCTGGCATATAAGTCCCAGCCTGCAACGCACTTTGGAACTTGTCAAGAATCGAGGAGAGAACTCCGGAAGTCGCCCATCTTCGCATGTAGCCCAATTTTATGGTGAACTTGGTAATCAGGTCCAAGTCGTCGTCCAGCTTTAATAGCGACAAAGTGGACTGGTCGACTTCGAGTACAGTCGGAAAACCAGCAATGACACCGCCTGAGCCGCCCACACCTCGGAATGCGCGGCGATAGTGCTTCGAAGCAATGTAGTTTGCCTCGTGGTTGACCATCATGAGGGGCGGAAGCGTGGCCATTGCCCCGTAGTCGGTGATAGTGTGCCTCATGGCACCGCACCACGATCCGGCTCGAGGATGGTTGACGGTCCAGCTCATGTGCGTCAAGCCGACCTTGACCGGTTCAGCGGCCATTGCGTGAAGCCAGATCTCGCGACGCAGCTCCGGCATCAAGGCCGGAAAGAGATGAAAGCTGGGCTCTGAGGCTAGGTAGCGAGTCCGCTCGGCGCGCTGACTCTCCAGCAGCGCCTGCTTCCGAGCTTCGTACTCGGCTCTGCTCGAGCTGCTCCCCCAGAGAATACGATCTTCGTCGGCGGCTTTGTGCGCAAGCGTGGGTATAGGTGCCGGAACTCCCTCAGATAAGCAAGGAGCTGGCAGAGTTGGTCTCCTGTCAAATGTAGTACAGCGCGGTGGATCAACGGTGTGCGTCCTCCACATTTCATCCACGAACGTGTAGCCGCTAATATTTGGAGAGCTAGCCTGTGCCCTGGCCGGCACCTGGTTTGCTTGTTGATGTGCAGCAAAACTGACCAGCGAGGCTCGTCTGGATTCCCAGTCGTCTCGGTTCAAGTCCTCCAGCTGTGCTTGATGTGTGCTTGTCTCCATTTTCAGAAATTCCCAATTTTACAAGTTTGACGACGAAAGCCTGGATGCTGCAAGTGTCTTGGGCAGGGGGAAATTGATAATGTGCCACTCTTGGAGTGCGGATTTCGGAGTTGCAATTGTGCGGTTACACGAGACACTGTCCAAATTTCAGAACCAAAAAGGACCATAGGCTGCTGCTTGTTCCTTAAATCTATGGGAATGGGAAAAGGGTATTGGTGTAGTATGAAAAGTCACTTTCGGGGTGGCCGTGCCGTGCGTGGCAGTGTTTAGTAGTTGGAAGCCGGGACAGAAGCATGCCGTTTCTAGTGCTCGTGACTAGGCAGCTTTTGTGGTAGGGAGGAAGCTATACACTCAGACACTTCAACACGCCACACCCGAGTGCACTACATGACAATTCCGAGGTTCAAGCTTGTTTCACTAGCTTCCGGAGCTGTCAGGCTTTCCTCTTCATGTACTGCCTACTTTTGCGGTAGATGAACCCGCCCTTGTTTCGATTATCAGACCGGATTCTGTGCACATAGCAAGCTGTTAGGACGGTCAAATAAGAGTAGCTATGAGTTTCACACCAAAAAGACACTATCCAAAGAGCTCAAGGACTGCGCATAGTTCCGCAACGACAGCATATAGATGTAACTTGCATGGACAACATACTTAGTAGGTTGCACGGGAAGTGCACCCAAGTAAGGTAGTCTGTTACATGAGATAATTAGCCCCTTTGCTAGGGGGAGAGGGATTTAAAACCCAGATAGCGCCTTCGGGATCACTTCTGGGATCACGAACTCTTTTCGATACACTTGACCATTGTTGGAAATCCATTTTATGGGATGATCGCCACTAGGCTAATCATTTTGATTACATTGGACTCTGGCTTACATGGCTGCCTGTGGAATGTGTGATCGGCCTGGTCATCTTTGAAGTGTCTATACTACTTCAAATGCGTGGTCCTGCCTGCTGGCCTGTTATGGAGCCCTGGAGGTCACTGCCAAAAGTTTTGACGAGAGGACACGGGAACATGGGATCTGAAGTGGATCTTCATCTATCCGACAGTCGTGACTATCCCAAAGGTATCAAGTCGATCATCCTACAAGCGATGCTCCCAGACGCTAACAGGTTGTGCTGTACTCAAGATATTTGTGGTGAGTGTAGGACACAGTAGTTGGTCAAGACTTCTGACGGTGACATCCGTAAGGTAAGACTGAAACATTGAGAAGTCTTCTCGTCTATCCAAAGCCGATGATCTCTTCTGCTCTATTCAGTACCAGCTTTATCAAAACCATGCTTCGGTTCAGAGCCGCGAAATTGTTCAACCACACATTGTGCCATCGCAAACCTTTTTTGAATGTCAGACATTCTCAATTGAGAAAAATTAAAGCCGGCCTTCCCAGCGATCATTCAACTTCACCAGGCGCGGGTAGCATTGGCTGCTCTGGTCCACGATTTTCGACAATGACACTCGATTACCCGGTTGAGTATCGCTGGTTCGACAGCGTGGAGCACGTAGAGCTTACGAGCCTGGCGGGTACCACCCTGTGATGATCGATGATCTGCTGCACAACCGCTATCGAATAGTGGACAAATTGGGATTTGGTGGTTATTCAACCATCTGGCTCGCCCGAGACGAGACAGACAGGAGATACGTTGCCCTCAAAGTTGGATTGTCCACCGGTTCAACCTTCCCTCGGCGAGAAGTCGGGATCTTACGGGCGCTACACGATTCACAAGCTCCACGCGCGGAAGCTCGTGATGCAAAAGCCTGCGCGGCACTGGCTGCCATTTACGATGCCTTCGAAGTCCGCGGACCAAATGGAGCTCACACATGCTACACGCTGACCCCCGTGCAAGGCAGTCTCAAGGAAGCTTCATTCAGTCGCCTGTTGCCTGTCCAAGTCGCTCGGGCTCTAGCTACAAAATTGACGAATACGCTCGCGTTCGTCCACTCGCGGAATTTCGTTCATGGAGGTTGGTTTTGCTCTTATCCCATCAACCTGATGAGCGTGACAGAGCTAGTGGAACATCCAGATCTTCATCTTGGAAACGTTCTGGTCAAACTTCCATCAGCATTCGACGAGCTTTCTATCCAAGACTTCAGGGGTAAGTTTGTCGAGCCTGAAACAGTGCCCATAACTCGGATCGATGACAAGCCTCTCACTCCTAATATTCTGCCCCAAGCTGTGGTGCCTCTATATCTCGGGGGAAAGGCCCAAGAATTCACACTAGCCGGTGCCCACAGTCTCCTTCTCCGTGACTTCGGAGAGGCCTTCTCTCCAGTGATGGAGCAGCGTCTTGGCAGGGATTGCCACATTCCTTTGCCCAAGAGAGCACCCGAGGCTCTTTTCGAGCCGAACAAGCCCATGTCGTACCCATCAGATATATGGAGTCTAGGCACAGCCATCTGGGAGATACTGGGGATGAAATTCATCTTCAGTGAGTCGAAAACGCAGGACGACATTGTAGCTCAGCAGATCGATGTCCTGGGCTCTCATGGTTTGCCTGAGAGCTGGAGGGTACAATGGCAGCGGTCAGATGAGGAAGACAATAACTTGGATGAAGCATTACCCCGAAAGCCAAACGGAAATCGGGAAGCGTGGCCCAGTCTCGAAAATGCTTTTGAGGAATTTGTGCAGAAGCATCTAAGGAAACGAGAGGCAACATTGGGTTTTGAGGAAGAAGAGACGCAGACTATTACTGAGCCGATACGCGGTATGCTCAGATTCCAACCCGAGGAACGTCTGACGATAGATGAGGTGCTGAGGCCAGAGTGGATGGTAAAGTGGGCGCTGCCTCAGCTAGAATAAATTTGGCCAAAGTACATTACTCAAGTCCCAACAGCTCTGAGATGGTTGCTGGAAGCTCAAAGACTGCCTGGACAAGTATTTCTGAGCTGTGAAAGTTGAACATACATTGATGATCTAGAATATTCTTCTTTGGCGTTTGCCGGCCTTTTGGAACTCCACAAAACCGTGAGCCCAAAGATCAGACAGCAAGCTACAGAGTACGTGCGATGGTAAAAGAAATTTACAGGAAAACATGCTAATTTTTTGAGCACTCAGAGCTTAAAATTGAATTTTGCCTCTCAAAATGTGCGTGGACCGCAGCAATCGCTCCCCAACATTGACAACAGCATTCCAGGACGCAGTGAAACCTGAACCACAGAGATGAATTGAAATTATAAGCCCTTAAAGGATGATCTATCCGTAGGACGTAAGTAGCTAGTGAATATCCGGCCGCCAAGATCCACAGCTGTAATGTCCCCTCGCCATTGAAGTGAAAATGAAGCCCGTAAATACTTGCAGAACGCCATGTTTGCCCGGATGGCAGATATTTTTACCCGTCATGACCATGATCTACTTCTTGAGCTGACCACGAACCGCTCCGGGCACCGCCAGACTCGAGTGGGAGTCGGTGAAGAAAGCCTTGGGGTCTTCCTCAATGGCCTCGACCTTGAAACCGTTCCCAGTGTCCATGCCGTTGGCCATGACACCGGTCTTGAAGGGGCCCTTGAGACAGCCCTTGCTGTTGCTGACACCCTTCTTGCCAGTCGGCTTGGGGTTGGGGAATGCCAGTCTGAAAGACAAAATATCAGTCTGCAGCCCATGTATAAACGTCCGCGGGTGTGGGAACATACCTAGGGGGTCCAGCCTTTCCCTCGGGGCCTTGGTGGATGTGCGTGGCCGTCAAAGCCGGCGATTGGTATTCGCCGCGGAAGTTGTACAAGGTGATGTCGTAGCAGATGGTGTCGTCGTCCTTGTTGATGGCGTACTTGAAGAGGCCCTCGCAACCCTGAAGGCCGCCGGTGTATGTGTTGTTCGCATCCACGACCTGATTGGGGAAGGCCTTCACCTCATAGTATGAAGTGAACTTGTTGGGGCGGCCCTTGCAGTCCTTGTAGTCGTCGTACTTCTTGTTCTTTGGCATGGGGCCGGCGGCAACGGATGCCACGAGGGCGGCGATGGTGATAAGTGAGAATTGCATTTTGAATCTGTGGGTGAGGTATTGAGTATCTTGTTTTGTGTGAGAGGACTGGGTATCACTGAAGACAATGTGAGAATGTTGTTAAATTGTGTGTGTATGATGCTCTTTCTACACATCTTGAGCTGCTACATCTCGATCTGTTATATAGTTGAACTTCTTCAACATCAGCAACTGTCGTCGCGATCCCTCGTCGTCATCGCCGAGCCGCAAAGTTCTCCATCCGAGAAATGCTCACTTAGTTCATGATCTGCTGAAAGCCGAGTGCCTAATGAAGGCGGGCATTCCAAATGTGCACCGGCCAAATGCAGCGTGCCAAGTTGATAAAAGGCTGTGCATGTTTTTCCGTGGGCGAAGAGCAGCTTGGTGATAATGTTCGGCAGTCTGCCGATCACCTTGGGGATAGGCCGTAGTACAGTACCAAGGCCTTCCAAGGTTCGGACGTTCAGCTTACCGGTCTGGCGCTGGGCAAGTTCCCCACTGCAATCAAGACAGTCGTGGTAGCTCCGAGCACTAACCTGCCACTATTCGCTGGCGGCCTGGGCGGCAGTGCTAAGTAGTCACGCACAGCTCACAGCTCTTCACGGTCCGTTGCCAAGAGAGCCAAGCTAACTTGATAGCTACTGGACTGTGGATTGAGCGTTGCTTGAATTATCGTCATTCATCTCAGTTTCTTTGTGAAGCCGCTCAGCGTGAGTATTTTCAATGCACCTTGCCAAGGTCAGCCCGTTCGCATTTTCTCGTGTGAGTTAGTACTTACGCTGCCACGGCATCTTTATTCGAGCTACGTTGGTAATTTGGCTCGTCGTTGACGTCAACTGACCACATGCTCTACCTAGCTCTTCTATGACATATCCGCGGTGCAAAATTTACCATCAACGATGGTACCGTCGTGATTTTGAACCGTGGAGGCGGAAGATTGGGTACTCAGGAGTGGGCGAGACTGTCAATTTGGTCTAGCTATCTTGGGGGTATCATCAAAACACGTCTGGCCTTATAGAGATCTGATGCTCCACACTGTAGCTGCACCCGCAGGATCTCTCAACTTTGCCAACTGCCCTAGATCAGTAATTTCCTGGCTGTGAAAAACTGTGCTAGCATTAGTGCATACCAGCCCCAGACCAGGACTTGCCAAAGATATGATTGTACGGTCAACTTGCCAATCAGGCCCAGAGGCTCAAGGTGCTTGACCAGAATTATGGCCTGTCGCTTCAAAGAAGTGGATCATTTTGAAGGTCTGCCCTCACTCAGCCTCAGGTCACACAATCACTTTCCTTGTTGAGCAACATATTTGTGAGGTACCATATGAACCTTCTACGAGACACGGCCTTTGTCTCGTTGATTTGACCATAGTTACAGGCAACATGTTTTCTGGGGCCGCCCAGGTGCTCTTTGGTGATTGCATGGAATCGAAGTCAAAATGCAGCCACTCCACCCATACTTGAGACTGCGGGACTCTTCCGACATCTCCAAGCTGGAATGTGCAGAGCACCGATGATTCTACACCGAGGTCTGAAGTCGTCTGTGGATTTCCAATATTCATGCGTCTAGATGTCCATTATGACCGCTCGCAGCTCCTGTAATCGCGGTGCTCGCCTAGGAGTCCAGCTGAACGCATTGTGGAATAGGTGATACCATGATTAAATCAGTCAGGTGTTGTACGGATGCTGATCATCGACGCCCGAAGCCAGGAGGTGCCTGCCCCGGAGGAGGCCCACCAAAACCGGTGGGTGGTGGTATGAAGCCCGGCGGAGGAGTTGGTGTGCCATTTGGTGGGACGGCTCCGAATGCCGGAGGAGGTGCCATTCCAAATCCGGGCGTTGCCTGTCCAGGCGGAGCTCCAGGACGGCCAGGGTGAAAGTCACCGGCTGGAGCTTGGAAACCTACGCTAGGCGCCGGGGGTCTAGCTGGCAACCCTGGCGCTGCAGGTGGTAGATTGCTCGCGCCGCGACCGAAGCCTACGGGTACCATCGGTGGAGGAAGCGCTTGTCTTCCATAACCTTGGTCAAACCGAGGAGGGAGGCTGTGACCACCTGCAGCGGCTGCGGCTGGCATGATGGGTGGTGCGAAGCCTTGGGGTGGCACGCCGACAACGGGAGACGGGCCTGGTTGGGACATGCCCATGTCGCCGTAAGGACCGGCCGGTGTAGGCGGCGCAAGGCTTGCTGCTGGTGTTGAAGTTGGAGCGGACATGAGGAAGGCGGGCGGTAGTGGTTGTTGTTCTGGAATGACGTTGTGCTTCTTTCCTTCGGCAGCTAGCGTCCGCTCTGCCTCGTCACCATGCCTCTCGCCCTTGCCATCCTTTTTGTATGCATACTCCACGGTGATCTGCTTGCTGAGTAGATACTGTCCATTCATTGTCTCCTTGGCCGCATCCGAAGCCTCGAACGAGTCGTAAGAAACGAAACCGTACCCCTTGGAGAGGTTGTTCTGATCACGGATAACGGTCGGAGGCGACACCAACGTTCCGAACTGCGAAAACGTGTCGAAAAGGATTTTTTCGTCGACTTGCTGATCGAGGTTGTTGACGAACAGCTCAGCGCCAATATCGGTCGGCTTCTGCTTGTCGGCGCTCGCCTTGTTGACGCGAATCGGTTTCTGGTGTAGACGGATGCCGTTCAGGACCTTAGATGCATAATCGGCGCTCTCGGGGGTGTCGAACTCGATAAAGCCATAGCCCTGATGGGTTCGAGAGACGCGGTCCATGGGCATGTGGACATTATAAACGGGGCCCATCTGGGTCATGAGCTCCCACAGGTTGGCCTCGCTGACGCGCTCGTCGAGGTTGCCGACGTAGACGGTCGCGTCCTTGTTCTGCTCCCTAGAGTTGATGTCAGCACTACACTTGTAACTGACGGAAAGAAAAGACAGCCAACATACCAGTGCTTGGCCATGGCGACGGTCGTGCGGACTTAAGGAGCGAATTCGTTGTCTCGACGCGCTGCGAACGTTAACTTTCCATAGCTTCAGCTAGAGCCGAAATGCTGGAAATCTCCAGGAAACGTTGGATGCTTAGTCACGCTAGCAGGGGCCCCCTCGCCTGCAACAGCGGGTCCCAGATTCCCTGGAGCTGCCGGTCCCGTCGCCTCGAAGTCGGCAAAGTTGACATGTGCGCCAGCCAAACAAAACTCTCCGCCAACATCAGCATCTGCGACAATCTGCTCCCTGGGATACCAGCCTTTCCTCGACAAGTCAAGTCAAGATCACACTTCCGTCCGTCGAGAATGTTCGCACTATCTGAGGAGTCAAAGGTGAGCATCTACACCAACAGCCATGACGATGACGATGACGATGATTGCAAAGGATGATTGCTAAATTGGTGTCTGATAGGAGCGCATTGGCAAGCTCATTGAGGTTGCTCGTGTAGCTGTTCACTAGTATGTTGCAATGCTGCTTTTCAGCACTTCAAGTACTCTTTCTGACCAGAGAACCACAGTGGCTACCTGCCCATGATTCTCTACCTGGGTAAGGATGCCCTTGATCACCATATACAACTGCGCAGCTCTGACAACGTTTTTAGGCTACACCAGAAGCGAACCTCGGCCTTCCTTGCACAGGTTTGCATCCTTCTCGACTCAAACATGGGAGGCCAGTGCTCCAGAGCTGATACCAATTGCAGGCTCTTGTCGCCCCTGTCGTGATTCGATTGCGAAGCCCACGAAACACCACACAAGCTTCGAGCAGCCGCGCAGTCACTTCTCCGCAAGCGGCTTGAGCAAGCAGAATCTTTCAAATCACCTCTACGGCACGGAAAGTTGTTCAGGGAGGAGACCAACACGGCATGGATGGACTGCCCAGCTTTTGGACTGTGCAGTGAGCATGGTCTGGCTGGCTAACTGTACAATACACAATACTCCGGTTATGATACGATCAGATAACAAGGGAAAATATCATATCAAATTCTCAGGCCGTGGACCAGTCCACGATTTACTGCAGGTGTTGGCGCTGAGGCCGGAGACTGAGCTGCACACGATGCGCTGCGATCGTTGTGATGACGAGTGGCAGAACGACTCGACAAAATTTACGATTTGAGCAGCTCCGTGGCCGAGCGTGCGAGGCGGCTCTTACACCTTGACAAGGCCGTGGTGACGAGCTCGAAAAGAAGAGTGAGCGCTTATCGGCGGATTTTTCTGCCGCTTATCGCATACGTCACAGCCCAAATTCCCCTTCCAAATTTTAAGCCGAAAGCACTTGTCGACTCCCACCCAATGACGCGACGCGATGGCAACTTCGCGACAACGCAGCCATATTCCAGACTCGCCTTTTTGGTCTTTCTCACACTGTGCTTTACCCTAACATGTAATTCGAAGCAAGCTCGCCACACGATGGAGGACAAGAACGATGAAAGCAACGCGTGGGCAGGAATGGCCGGTCGAACCTGTGCAGGCGGCCTGGCAGGCTTTGCGGGCACCTTCTTATGTCATCCCTTGGAGATCATCAAAGTGCGGTTACAGGGTCAGCAAAAAACTGTCTCTCTGGCCCTATACGGATATGCTGACGTCGTAGCCTGCAGTGCGTCAGGATCTGAAAATAACAAGGTGGCCCAGCTGGAGCATGGCGAAGGAACTCTCCAAACTTGACACGCCGTATATCCACTTATACCGTGGTATCACATCCAATGCCACGGCCAGTGCTATAACTTGGGGTCTACTGTTCCTGTTGAAGCCTATCGGAGAGGGCTTGATACATTCCTGGAGGCCAATGACAACCTCGAATGAGAAGGTTGAGCGGTCGTACTTCGATACATTCAAGATTGATTCATTCATGGCCACGGCCGTGAGTAGCTTTGCCATTCAATGCTTCACGAACCCAATGTGGGTCGTCAAGACTCGCATGCTTGCCCACCCGCGTGGAGCGACTGATGCCTATCCCACCACCATGGCGGCTTACCGTCAGGTGAAAAACGTCGAAGGTTTTCGCGGCTTTTACAGCGGATTCTGGATCAGCTCGCTCGGCATCATCCAAGGCGCTATGCAGTTGGCAATTTTCGACCACGAGAAGGACCGCATACTGAATCGACGACGACAGGCACAGGAGACTTGTAATGGTCGCGGCTCAGAACAGATGTCTTTTAGTGAACACTGCTATGCGTCCACAGTTTCCAAGGTCGTCTCCACCGTCCTTGTCTTCCCCTATCAGACCATCCGGAGCCGCATGCAGATGCTAAAGGCAGAAAAGCTTTACGGAAAGGGTATCAGTGGCGTGAGCGCACAACTGTGGAAGGAGGGAAGATTTCGTGCATTCTACAAGGGTTTGGGTCCCGCCGTCTTTAGGAACCTACCGGCGACAGTTTTTACTTTATGGATCTACGAAACGCTCCATCCTAAGCTGACAAATCTGTTTGGCGGCGAAGCGGCCGGAGTCCATCACGAGCCATAATGGAATTGGTGGCATCCAGGACGACCGAGGACGATCTGCGATGCGTTTGTGGGCGACGGAACGACGGCAGCGTTGAGGCACATGTGGCGCCTGGTGGCACACACGGGGAGATGCATTGGAAGGAGAATTTGGTTGCGGATAATGATACCCAACAAGTAATGGCGTTTCAGAGGCAACTCATTGATTAGGCGTTGACGTCAACCATAGCGGAAGCTCTCTGCTGTGTACAAAGCTCTGGATATGCTTGTGCCTGCACTGCGACAGTGGCAATGAGATCTACACATCGGTCCCTGTCATTGGATTCTTGGTCAAGCAAGAAATACAGCCTGCCTCTTGAGTCCAGTCTCGTTGGCCTCTGGCTCAAAACTGTCTCTATCTCGGGTGGCTCAAGCTGCCTTGCTGGTCTCCTTGCAGGGCAATTGATTATGCCACGGCCGTTAGACAAGATGAGGCTTGTAGCATAGCCTCAGCACCAATTGTCTTTTGGCATATACGGATATAGATAAGACGATGTAGTACGTGTATGTGTCTACCAAATTCTATTTAGTTACTTCATGTTTTAGCAATCGAGGCATTACTCCTACTGAGGAGATAGAGTAAGATACATAGTGTAAACAAACTCCCGAGTCCGCTCTTAGTTGTCAGGCACATCTGTGTTCTGCAGTGTAATCCATGGTTCTTGGGTTTAAAGCTTATTGTCCTATATAGGCGCTATACATTCATCAGCCACAGGTCACAACCCACCCACTCAAGTGCAATCTCATAATGCAAGAAATGAGAGGACTCTCCCTAGTCTTCTCTTACTCCGTCTGTATAATATCTCCTGCGTGATTATGCATGTCATCAGATTGGAGCGAACATAAGTGAACTTCCACACTACAGATATCGTTCATCACCAAATAGCGAGAGGGTCAATATCAGGCTCAGGATCTTAAAGGGTGATTACTAGATAATTGATCTAACAAGTGATACAGGATCACTGGCATATATCCGTACAATAGAAAGTCACTGCTAACATCCTTTGAGCCAATATGCTGTCTATGGTTTTCGTTAATCATTTAGGAAGACTACTGTTTCCAGAAGGTGGCCTATTTCGTGATTAACTCAGAGATACAGCGAGCCGGTGTTGGTCAGGAAGTTTAGTAAGAATCAACTGGTAATAATGTATTGAAATAGGGGATAGATTGTAAGAGAATTGCTAGGTACTGGGCTATCTTTTTATATAATGTAAGCATCATCAAACTATTTAAATATTTCTCTGGTACCACAATACCTAATCTTCTAGTGCTGGAGTCACTTTAAACAAATCTACCACTAGACTGCTAGCATCAAAAGGAGCAATAACGCCATATCAACTCAAGTAGAAGTTGAATAGGAGTGGTGCCAAGGATTTACTTCCTATGTAAAGAGTGCAATAACCTGCATTGCTGAAAAGAACTCCCATATACAGCACTTACACTTATTAGCATCGCGGCTATGATCACCACAATGCCACCACCCGTGCACATCATCCTGCTTTTTCCCGAGCCGCACAAAGCGCAACATCCTATACGATGCTCCCACCACAGCACATCAACCGGATTTGCCCGCATTGCGCGTTGATGCCCAATATGTCAGCATATATAGGGATGCTAGGGTAGGTAATGCACCACCAGATACCCGTTCGCATCGTTCCAGCTAGCCGGTACGCTTGTCTGGACAGCGCGGTCTACGTAGGTATTGTGTCACGATACGCCACATTTTTAGTTTCCCACGAGGCTTGCAAAGAGCTATCAGCCAGCTACATATGCCCATCGGGTGTCTTTCTGGCCATAGTAGTAAGACATATGAGAGGACTATTTCAGAGTGGTTAGGCTTAGAGCTCTGTGATTGAACAGGACAAAGAGGTCCGCCTCCCCTCATTTTGAAGCTCAGTCTACTCACCTTCTTGATCATGAAGTTTCAGAGGTGTCACTCATCAGAATGTGCAATGTGAACAACCCCGACCTCCTGTTGCATTACATGTCCCAGAGTGGAGCCCAAAGATACATCTAGGCCCACCCCAAGAATAGCTCGGTAGTTCCGGGGAGACAACGGCAATACAGCAATCCCAGCAGCTTACCAGGCACGACATCGAGGTTCCGGCTCGCCGCGAGGTTACACAGCAGGTGCAATTCCCACGCGGAAGAAGTACGATCAAATCGCATCATCGCCCGCGAACAAAACGGCCGACCTCGCTTGGGTGAGAAAATCCCCGAGGCTCGCTTGGGGATAGTTCTCCGTGATTGACCCAGGGGGTGACCCCCTCCCCTCGCATGGACTCGACACCGCTAGATCAGAGAGCAAACTCGACTGTAGTCTGATGGCGAAAGATTTCCACGGCTTCGAGATCGTACTGGAGGAGTATGCTTGCCACCCCTGGGGTCATCATCAGAATTCTGTGATGTCGTGTGAGGATCAGGAGAGCCTCATCTCACCATGACAGAATGACCCACATGCAGCAAGCTGCTTCTTTGCATGCACTGTTCGCAGATTTTTGAGCTGTCAGGCAGCCGGATGTAGTAAACCTACTTAATTCTATTTCCGCATCTACTATACAGATTAATTTATACTACAACTAAGAACAATTTAACACTAATAATTAATTCGTCTTTCTTCTACTCTTTTCAAATTAATTTATTATTAAAGTATATTTTTATATATATAATATAATTAATATTTATTTAATAATATAATTCTTAGTTTTTAAAACTTTAATATATTATAAAGAACGGCGCTAAGGTTTTAAGGTTTTTTTTTGGTTTTATTACTCTTATGCAGCCTTTCGGCTATGAAGAAGCAGCTATCTAGCTATAGAAATAATAAATACAGGGATTTAAGCAACCCATAGCCGAATCTTTCAGCTAATTACAACCTATAATCCTTATACAGATTCAGTTTTTAAGAAAAATTCCGATCCAAAAGAGCAAAACAAATAAGCAGGTAAATAATTAAACCAAATAACGAATAACAACAAATAACAAAACGAGTATTCAAGGACGTAAGTAAGGTTTTAAGTATTAGAGGTGGTTTTCCGATAATTATTTAGCTGCCCTCAATTTATATTAAATTATTCTTTATTTATTTTCTTACTTATATTATTTAAAGTTAAATTTAAAGGTTTAATAAAATAATTTATTATTAGTAAAAGCTAAGCTCTCTATTTCCGGTAACGAATTTTAGCTAAATTAATACTAAGTTAGCTAGAAAGTATATTTCGTACTATGTAATGCTTTTTTCTTTAATAATACTAAAGACTATAAAGGTACTCCTAAAGCCTTTATCTAAGGTAAATATTATTAAACGCTCTTAAATTCCTTAAAAAGCTTATTAAATTATTATTTACTAAAGTTTTCACATTAACTCGTTTTAAATATTTACTAATTTATCTAATTAACTATAATTTCGAGTATTATAAATACTTCTTAATTATTTTAGTTTTATATAAATCTTTAAGCTATTAAATA
>JAGKQA010000088.1:0-146681 GCA_022609195.1 Plenodomus libanotidis
TCTTGATATTGCTCCCCTGTTATCTCTACTACCGTATTGCTAGCATAAACCCTCTGACACCTTCTATATACTCACGGGTATTTAGTGTGATCATTACATATTTATTATTATATTAAATACATTATAATAATAAAAGCATTAAAATAATCTAATAATAAGTATTACAGTATTTCAAATTATGTACTAGATTTTGGTGAAGTTATTATTATACGTAGTATTTTATAATAATATAAATTTTACCTTATAGGGACTTTTTGCAAGAGATTAGATTTTATATATAATAATTACTATTAGGTAGATAGATTTAGACGCCTCTGCACGGCTGTCTCTTAAACTTTTATCGTTATTATTACTAATTCTAACTAACTATATATTATAACCAAAGAGTAGCTACTGTATCTATCATGCGTATATATAGGGCCTTACCAACAAAAAGATTTATTAACGTATTTACTATATATTATTTACTAGTTAGTAAATTAAGTGCATATTATTTACTATATCATTTCTTTCGTATATATTAGGCCTAGGCATTCCAGACTAGGACCTTTCCGAAGACGAGACTGAGGCCAGCCAGCATCTCAGCTTTCAACTACGAACAAACACTTATATGCCTGAAGTAGTAAGAGTGAGCTGTGTAGTCCGTGCTAATTACACCAGCGCTGTTGCAGTTGGTGTTGTAAATCCCATTGCAAATCACCACATCCGACGCCGCATAGTCCACAGTCGTCGCGGATCCGTCAGAGAGCCAGTACTCCACGTCAGTGTGGTAGTATCCAAACGCATGACCCGGGAGGCGAGGCACGGGGTCGTCAAGGTGCGTGACGCGGTACTCATTGCCGGACTGCGCGGAGACGAACTCTGCGAAGGCCTCGTTGCCGACGCGAGGGGAGCCGAAGGTGTACAGCTCGCAAGTGCCGCCGTAGTTTGCCCGCCAGCTATTGCGGAGGGACATAGTCAGCTGAGTACCACACAGTACGGGCTGGGCAGGTAGGCGGAGGAGGAAGAAATGGAGAAGAGAGAGAATGTCCCAGTCCTTGGTGATGCGACTTACTATGCACAGCCGAAGGTGGCCACAGCAGCTCCCAGAGAGTGACCCGTGAAAGTGACGCTGTATGTCGGGTATGCCGCAAATTGCGCTTGAACGTTTTCCATCACAGTGTCCGCCATGTTTGTCCACGCTCCGTGAAAGCCCGCATGCACTTTGCACCCGTCACATATATCGATCGATTCAAGAAGAATATCGATACTGGGCTCGTCAGATTAATGGCGCTCTTTTCGTAAAGACCTGGAAGACTCACTCAAGAATCCAAGATGCAAGCGAACTCGTCACCGTGCCGGAAAAGCTCACCACGATCGCCGAGTTGATGTCGTCCCGCATAACCACGCCACCAGTCGACTCCCAGCCGCCGTTGAGTGTGGCAATGATCGTCGTCCCGTGGTTGGCTATGTCGGCGCAGACCTCGTCCTCGCAAGTGACAACATCGCCTACTGTGCCGTCCTGATTGCAGTACCCTGCGGCGGCGTATTCGGACATCCATTTCATGTTGTTGAGGACTGTGGCGTCCACCGAGCGGGAGTCGAGGCTGCCATCGATCAAGCGGGATGCCGTGAAAGCGGAGACGAGGGCTGTAGCTTTGTTAGCCTATAGCTCTGTTCTGAGAAACTGCAAATATTGATGGTAGGGGTGCTCTCACGGATCGACGGCTTCATAATGAGCGACTAGGTTGGAGAGAGCCTGCAAGAATCTGATTAGAGGGGACCCGGAAGCGAGAGCAGATCACCCGATCCGAATACACGTCTTGAGAACCATCGCCTGTCGCTTTATAGATCTTCGCGTGGGTATGGGTTACAGTAGAGTGGATTGCTAAGGTCATCTTCTTGAGCTGGACCCTCGGGCTAGTATACGGTGTCTTCCAGGGGCGTGTGCAGCACGAGACCCATGCGAAATCCTCCACCACAATGGTTATCGCCTAATTCTGGAGTCGCGAAAGCAGATGTGCTCGGACCTGTTCTACATCGGGTTTGTTGAGCTAGCTGGGTTGGGTCTTGTTGCAAGGGCTCGAGATAACATCACAACTGTTCTTGTGCTGATGATGCTCACGGACGTATGAGCATCAGCATTTTGGAAGACACAAGGCCGAACGTGCTTGAGGAATCGCATCGGACAGGATCTACCTTGGCGGCAAGCTGATCACGAAGCCATGCTTGCCTCTCATTAAGATCTTTATGTAGAGAGGGCGCCGCGTGTACGCCATCGAAATATCTGAAGAACAGTCCCTTATCACCTCGCTTACCAGTTTGGAGCCATTGTCAAGATCCGCCTGCATTAATGCAAGGTACCCGGCAGAGATCGCCCAGAAGATTGCCACCCATGTCGATACCGGATCTCAGATCCTCAATGCGGTGTTGACTCCGGCGAACACTCGCCAAGTCCGGCGTCAAGACATGTTCTTTTTTCGCCGATATGCTACGTGCTCCCATGGCTCGCGAGCCACAAAATGTAGAGACCGCAACACTGCCGCTAACGGCGTAGCAATCGGCCTCGGGTGAAACCCTTCTCGGAAATTCGTGCGCAACATGCCGCTGCATGCTATGACTCGGCACCAAGGGATTTCCGCACGACATGGGAAATGTGACAGCAGACCGATAGCAGGTTGCGAGGTTTTTGCTCGCGGTGACTGTTCACATTGTCCACATTGTCCAACCGGAGCGATGCTACGTTTGTGCTTCATACCATTCGACCTGACCATCCTGTCGCACAGAAGCGCTCAAAGATGATGCGCCGATGTTTAGTCCTGCTCCTTTTCGTCATGCTAGCAGACCTCCCGAAGCATGCGCGGCAAGCTGCCTCCATTGGAGATAACCCGTCTAAATGACGATCTGACGAGCACCACTGAGACTTTCGGTAGTCATATTGCAACCAACACCATGATACTCGTCCGTGAAGATGATATGTTGTGGCGTATGAGGTTCCTGGAGACGCATTCCCACGCTCGCGCGCTGCAGCCGCGTTAAGCAGACTGTCAGCTCGGCCCGTGGGTATAATCATGCTTCGTAATATCGGAGTGGTTGCGAGCTCTTCAGTGACGGAGGAAGTCATTGTAGGCATCCACAGACTCGAGGAGGAGGTGGCGTAGGCGTCGGAGCGAGGCGGCGCACAAGATGGCGGCGCACAAGATGGCCTCCTCGTTCTCCGCGTCCATCTCTTCTTCGGGATGGGGCTCAATTTCTTCTTCTTGCTCGACCTTCTGTCCACTTCCATCCGTTCCTCGTCTTCAACCTCGCTCGCTCCTTCCTCAGCAGCCTTCTGGACTTCTTCTTGCTCAGCCTGCTCTTCCTCGAAATCCTCAGCTCCGGAGCCTCACTTCTCGAGATACTCAGACACGGAGTCCGAGTCGTCGGATGTTTCTTCTTCAGAATGACACTCCTTGAACTGCCGCCTCTCCAATTCCTCTTCTTCGGGCTCCTGTTCCCCAGCCTCAATACCCTCGTCAGCGCCACCGTCCTCGTCCTTCTGAAGCACAAAGGCTTCCCGCGCAGCGAGCTTCAGAATATGCAGCCTATCAGGTGATTGGCGTGGCACTTTGTCGATGGGTTCATTGCTAAATGCCCATACACTTTGCGACTGACGCCGCGGTAGAGCCACTCAACTAGGGCTTGAGAAGCGACCTGAGCCGCGCGAGGGAGCAATTTGCATGGAAATAGTTTCCAAAGGCCAATTTTGGTGCAGCGCGTGCAATAAACAGGTTGAGGACCTTGTATACAGATACCGCGTTTCTCGCCAGGCGCTATGTGGGTGTCGTAGATAGCGCTCCAAGTGCAATTGTTCCATGCGACACTTCGCTGACCGGCGACGGGAACCCAACGCTCGACGGGAACGAGTTCAGACATTTTGCTGGTTGTCGTGGAGATCAGCTCAGGTTTGCGCTGATTTCATGTCAGCAAGTGCGTGCGTTGGCAGCTTGAAGAATCCACACTGACTGGAAGGGGGGGGGGGTCTTTGCTGATGAATGGTACCCTCCTATGGGCCGAAGTAGCAAACACGATGATGCTGTTGCGGCCGAGGTCTTATCATGGAAAGTGATGCTGCAAATTGGCGACTCGTTTGCGTTTGCAAAAGGAGTTTCGGCTTTGGATGCTTGAAGAAGGTGCCGGCCGGGCACGCCGCCGCTGGGGACGACGACCCCGGAGCAAAGCGGGCTACATCCCTGCACAGCGGCTTCTGCTGAATGCGCCGCACGAAAGTTTTTTTTTCGTTCGGTGCGTGCGACGGAGAGGTGGTAGCTTGCGAGGCATTGTGATCACATTGCAATGCGAGGAAGGGCATAGTCTACGTCAAAAGAGTTAAAGGCTTGTCATTCACACCTGTTTCATTATTCCTTCACTATTCATCTAGTTCCAGGTCTTGGTTGCTAGCCCAGGTCATTCATCATCTATGAAGGCCGTGCATGCGAAAAGTATCAAGTTCGGGCGTGGATTTTCCGCTATAAACTCCTTGGTCACTCGGGTGATCTCTCAATGGCCCAGCTGCAGTGGTGTAATTGCACTCTTCCTCGGTATCCGCCATTATAGAAGCCATATAAGCATGGTCATTTTCCCGTGCTTTCGTACGCAAGCACTACAAACGTGACAGGCCTACGTACGCCATGAAGCTCCCTTGCCTCCGTATACCGATAATGGTACTTGCACTTCGCTACGAAGTATTGTGCTCTCCTGTTGAGAAGTAACACATCGCTGCCAACCTCTACGAATCTGTAGTGGCTTCGGCACTGGAAGACCCGACGGCTCGAGTCCTCGACTCGTTTGACGTTCTTTCTTCGCTCCAGCCCACAGTCGACGAACCAAATCGTCTCCAGGTTTGGTAATCTTTGGACCCAGCGGGAGATGTCAAGTTCCACGATAATGCGTCGAATGGGATCCTAACCATGATCAAACTCGATAATGATATGTCTGAGAGCGAGGAACGCGCTCGAAAATTTGACAACTTCCATCAGAGTCCCGATCATGGTCTTTGGCGGCCTCGCAACAGCCCAGAGCTCCTTATTGGTCAACATATTGGCGCTCCCTATCTCGCTTTGGAGTCAGAGTCTGTGCTTTCCAAGAGCCTGGACTAGTCAGATCCGAGTGAGGCTAACTGAAGAGGCCAGGCTTCCACAGGCTGACGAACGACGACACAAGGAATTACCCACGGACGCTCATGTCAGCATCCGCGGTAACCCCCATCCCCCGCCCGCCTCCAAAAAAAAAAGAAAAGGGACGTGAAATCTTCTAATTGTAATGCTTGAAGTAAGTAGGATGCGCAAGCAGGCTGGAAACGTCGACCTAATATGCTATGCACCATATGCATGACACAGCCTTGTCTAAGTCGCAGCCTCGTCTGCGGTATGCAAGAGACAGGGATATCCTTGAAGATCGACACCATGTCGCATCTGTCCCGCTGCGAAAAGTCATCAAGCTGGTTGCTCTGTATCGCAATGATATGTCGTGTCAACATCATTGTGCGATTTCGAGGAGGCGAGTGATTTTCTTTGGAAATACATCTCATCTTGAGAGGGAATAAGTCCGGTACATTGGACTTGTTCGGAACGCCAGGACAGCTCTGTACAAGCCGGGTCATGCGAGGCCATGCATCCTTATTCGTGAGACTCTTGTTTGTGGAACAGGTAGTGATGTGTGCGGCTGCTAGATTCGTGGCTCGCGCTGGTCAACAAACGTTCTTTCGTATGCTAGCAAAAAAAAGGCTCCAGAACAGATGAGAGACGTACTGAGTCCGGAAGCATGGCCCCATCTGCGATTTGTCGGGATTTTCGTCCGTGACACTGTACTGATCTGAATCCGAGTCTATTCTATCTATTCTACCGCTTGGAGCGTCCATGTCTTGCGGGTATCGTTTCTAGGTCTATAATCTTCTCTACGCTGTATCCACTCCATCTAAGTAATGCTCTAATTCATGAAGCGCTCTCGACCTCACTCCAGCCAATCCTAAACACCTTATATCCAATTTCATCACCGCGCCCCACGCCCCTCCGCTTCTCAACCATCTCTTTCTCAAGGATCCGCAGAACCATCCGCCCATCCTCACCTCTCGGACACGCATCCCCATCCGCAAAAGCCCCCTCCACCGTATCCGTCACGCCCTCGAACCGCCCATTCGGCCTGACCGACGCGACCAACCAAAACACCCCCTCCCGCGCCAACATCCGCGCCGCACAATCGCGCAGCCAAACCGCATGCTCCGGCGCATACACCACATCCGTAGCAACGAGCATGTCCGCGCGCCCGTCCAGCGGCGGCGCGAGATCCGGCGCCGCCCAGTCGAGCAAGCGCGTCTGGAGGACGGGCTCGCGGGCGGCGGCGGAGCTGGGGAAGTTGGCGGCGATGTTATCACGTAGGTTCTCGAGCACGGCGGGGTGGTAGTCGGTCGCGACGATGTGCGCGTTGGGTATGCCTAGGCGTGGGAGTAGCTTGGCGAGCGTGATGCCCACGAGGCCTGTGCCGGCGCCTAGCTCGACGATGCGCGGTGCAGAGCCGAGGCTTTGGGCGGCGAGGCCGAATTTGTGGGGAGAGGTGCACATGAGGTCCGACACGACGATCGAGGCGCCCCAGCTTTGTAGGCCGACGTCGGTGTGATCGGACCCTGTGGCAGGCGTGCCGTCCGTCAGCCGGACCTCGATGGCGTCCTCCTCTTGCCCAGCGACTGCGAAGCGGAATTCGCGCACGATCGCGCCGCCGTCGTCTTCTTCCTCGGCGTCGGTCGCGCTGCTAAAGGACGCGAGGATGTAGGAGGCTTCGTCGATGAGGCGCTGGCGAACGTCATCGTCGGTGTCGAGGAGTAGTTCTTCGACGCGCGCGAGGAAGGTCGTTAGCCAGCGAGTGGCGAACTGGCGCTCGTACTCGTCGGCGCGGAGGAGGGCGGCATGGTCGTGCTCGGTGGGGGCTTCGTCTTCTTCGTCGCCGGAGGCGTAGCCCGAGTCGACAGGTATTGGGGTCGAGGTGCCGCTGGCTGCGCTAGTAGCCAGCAGAGGGTATTTGGATCGACCTGTTGGCGACGAGGGCTTGCTGAGGGCGGCGGCGTGCGAGAGCGGGCAGTAGATGTCGGTTAGGTTGCGGAGGGCGCAGGCGAGGGTGGCTTCAGTGATGTCGTCGGGGTTTGCGCTGCGCAGACGGGGCAGGCTGCTCGTAGGAGCCAGCACCGGGTGGGTGTGGTTCATTGAATGCGACGAGTAAACCGAGAGGACGCAAAGCTAAAGAGGGAACGAAGTCGCGAGAGTGGAGGCGAAGGAGGAGTCTAGATTGGTCGAGTCTAGACTGGTCGAAGAGAGAGTGTGCGGCAGAGAGGCTGCGATGAGATGGAGTAGGATCTGGGCAGTATTGCTACCGCCCAGACCCAAGCAGGTGGATCTCGCCAGTCATGACCGAAGCCATCGTAGGATAAGGGGGTGCTTGAGTGTCAAGTGCGCCTAATGCGCATCCCGAGGCTACAATTTTTTCTTTTCGGCGAGAAAGTCTAGTCAGCGATCGCGACCTGGACGCCCCTGTTCAGATAGGCCCAAACGGGCTAGATCAATCAGAACGGGCTAGACCACCTGCGCATAGCCGATGCTGAACCCGGCTAAGACCCTGCAGGGTATCGCTCAGGGCCGCTTGCCTGCATTGGGAACGTCTTCGACAATTTGGACATTTGCGGGTTATTCATGACCGTCTTAGTACCACTACGACTGTGAGCTTGTGCTTGGTGCGAGACTAACAATTTCTATAGATGAATTGGATCTGCTCAAACATCACATAGGACCCTGTGACGGGCTGTAGACAGTGCGTGCCACTCTGTCCGGACGTTTTCGACTGTCCATTGCTATGCGTGGCGACGCATTGTAAATACTTAGTTGCTAGTGTCTTTGCAGAAAGCCTCGCACTTATTTGAAATACTTCGAATTTTTGCAAGTCATTCTTGGTCTCTCATGAACTCGAGTAAGGCGGTCGCTATCGAATGCTCTGATCAAGCTCTCAGAGCTTCTATCGACCACCAGGTGTGTTTCGAAAAAGACGTAAAGAATACCCTAGAATAGCTAGGAAGATATAGAGTATTGTGTGTCTCGCACTTCACTCTGGAGTGTAGAGCTTGACAGCGGTGAAAGACTGAGCATCAGCGGAAACACTGGTCACAACCCATGGGGTTAGGGATTCAAGTTTTGGTATTCCGTGATGCTGTTTGGAATGGGTAACGTTTTTGTTGGGCATTACAAAGCTGTAAAATTGGGAGTTGGCGAAATCTGAGAATGTGATGTGGAAATTTGGCAATGTTTTTTTTTAGTTCAAGTGCTATCTATCTATAACTGGATCGCCATTTGACAGCAGCGGTCCATGGAAAACATCATTCTGCCTCCCAAGGTCGTGCCTCTCATCATCGCATATGGCAGGACATCTCGAGTACCTGCGATTTTATCCAAACCAATACCTTCCACGATAAGCGAAATTTGTTGCCGTACTTCGCCCGCTTCCCAAACCTCTCTGTCCCTCTTCGTCCTCCTCTTCCACTCCTCCATACTTCAATCCGATCAGACCCTGACAAAAGACCCGCCCAGCATCACAAAAAATTGCGTCTAGAGTCAGCCATCCAGTAAAGTCTAAGTCGGGGCCGCACGTATCCTGCCCAGATGCCGGAAACCCGCCGCACGAAACATCGCTGAGCTCGCAAAAGTCCTGCTCTTTATGATACCCATTACGTGTCGTGCAGTCCTCTCTAGCTGCGAGCGACGGGCTAGTCCGACCGATGAAGTTCTGGTGAACGACAGCATCGTACTCGATGTCGTCTGGGACTTCGAAGCGGCGTGCGTTCGACCACTCGGTGACTTTGCACGGGAGAGGGCCGGGCGTGACGAGCTTGAACACCTGCGGGTAGAGTACTTTTTGAGACACGGAAGCTAGCTGCTTCTGGGCGGCAACATTTGACTTTGTCGCTTCCACCTTGAGATAGTCGAGGAGCTGGCGGATGCGGCTTTCGTTTCCTTCGTCTTGGAATCATGTCGTGATTTGCAGGACGTTGTACAAGTACTGGAACGTATTCTTCGGTGTACACTTGTGGCACCACCACGCATGGTGGCAAATCGCATTGCGAAGCTGTCCAAGCCCTTGGTGAATGGTGTCGCAAATATTCTGCAACGGAACTCCCTGCTGAGTGAGATCCTGGAAGAACGATGACCAGTTTCCGCAATGACAGTTAGGACCCAACCCCATGGTGATCATGTTGGTTCTATCTAGCAGTAGATCGTGAGGACTATGTGGCGCCCACTTCTGCAAGAAGTTCGGTTCCATGATGACCATTGTTGGTTGCTGGATCTTCCAGCCGATGTCAAGATGTCCGGATGTTGTTGTTGCGAGGCAGCCCACAGCCTGCCCAATTGATATGCTGCGGACGAAGGCGATGAGGTTGTGAAGATGGTTAAGGGATTTGAATTGACGAAGTGATATGTAGTCACGTATGTATCAAGTCTCTCGATGGTAAAGTGTGGATGGGAAACCTCTCGATCCGAGATTACACGAAAATGTGGCAGAGAAAGAGTTGAGGAGAACAAGATGAAGCCCGCAGCCAGCTGCGCGCTGCTTCTTTATACTCACGAAATGGTAAGCTAAAAGTAATAGTGCACTTCCGAAACAGACAGATGAGCAAAGGACTTTTGTATTGGGTTGATTAATGTACACAAGAGAGGTTTTCGCGGTCTGATGTGACTAGCGCCGAGGACTATGCTTCAACTACATACTGGACTTGGTTGTCAAAGAGGCGCCTGGTCACTGCTAGTGTAGTTTACCTAGCACGTTTTTGGCCACCGCATCTGCAATATAACGCGAGTTGTCGCTCTGCCTTGCGAGCCAACATGCTCTGTATCCAGTTCTGCAGCAGGCTGTAGCGCGGCTCTACCCAAGCAGACACACATTTCAAGGCATCATTAGCAAGTGCTTACATCGATGTACTAGCTGAAGAGTGCGACGCACCTTAGAAGTTCCTGAAACACTGAGCCTCGACTACTTGATATTGGTGCTCAGTAGGCGCACATTCTTCCGGCATCTCAAGAAATTCACCATACAGCACAACTTACGAGGACCTTGATGGTATTTTATTCCATTCCAATTTTATTCCAATTTTCACTTCTTATTTTTTTCGCTGTAGACAGTGGCGCCGGGTCTAGGTCATTCACTGCTTCTAGATGGAACATCGCCCACAAAAGAAGAGCGCATAAACGAAACATGCGGGTCGTTCCTCCAATCCCACAAGCAGTCATCGGCAGCAACCGATGACTGAATCTACTTTGATGGCGCTGAATTGACTTGAATAAGGAGCTGTAAATGGAACTTTCGCTTATGGTTGTATTGACTGGAGTGATGTTCCGGAAATGCGCAAAGGCGACTAGCCTATGCGCTCCACTTGAATATCGGACAGCGTCTTCGGGATGACTTTTGAAATGAGAACCTTTGGGATAAACGCCTGGTATCAGCCATAGAGAAACGCGATCACTATGTTTCTGGGAGGCGAAGAACTGGAAGACATGTCTCCTGCACCAATACCATCGTCGTGAGCAGCCCCATCGGCTAACATAGAACAACCACCACTCTGACATTTACTTTTGTGATGGTGGGCTTTGCAATCCACGCTGGCAACTAGGCCAGAAGACATTAAGCTTTTTCAAAAGTGTCCAGTTCTCGACTCTATGGTCCTGGTAGCAAGCGACGTTTGCGGATCGCATCCGGGATCCGCCCCGGCCGGGACGGTCCAGGTATAACATCACCGGCCTGCAGACGAGCATGCACGGCGCACTGCAAGGCAAAGCGAGGCCAGAGAGAGGTGAAAAATCGAAGGAAGCCGGTAGCTCGAGGTATATGGCAAGCTACAGGAGCCAACAACTTACTGTGTAGACTTCCATGTTGGGGAACGTTTCCTCGGCGAAGCATGTTCTGGCCGTTTGCAGCGATGTCGTGCCAAGTGACGGCGCCAAGTGTTTACATCCATGGACCATCGGATCGTTTAGATGACGTTAAAGCTTAAATGGCGATCATCCAAACCCTGCAGGGTGGCCGGGTGGTGGGGCCTCCGCTAAACGTTTCCACTGGCTGCTGGACCTCCAGTCACTTTGTGCCTGGATCCAAATATGTGGAATATGTCGTCATTCCGTGATGAGGTCCAGGAGGTGAAGTGGTACGGGCTGTAGCTGGAGGGCTAGAGCTGAACGGCCGTGCTAACACATCATCGGCAACCAGCCTCTGCCCTGTTTTTTCAATATATTATGATGTGAGCCCTGCCTTCACCGCTGGGATGGCCTCCATCCGTCCCAGCCTACAAAATGGTCAGGCCTGCAGCTGTGCATTTGGGGTCGTCCTAGCAGAACAGCAACTCTCTCACCTCGCGATCGTCACGCTCTTCTTCGCGCCGCCTTCTCCGGCCCAGTCCGCCCACAATGCTGTCCCAATACACCACCGTCCTCCTGGCCGCCCACACAGCATACGCCACCGTGCCCCTCTACTCCAACTATGTCTTCAACCCGCTAGAACACCTCGGCGGCGTCGCGCCCTACTTTGAGCCCCTCGACCCGCCCACGGACCCCTCCGCCCCGCAAGGCTGCACCGCCACCCGCGCCGCCTACCTAGTCCGCCACGCCGCCATCTACGCCAACGACTTCGACTACGAAGAGTACCTCGAGCCCTTTACCGCAAAAGTCCAAAACAAAACCGGCGCCATTGACTGGTCCACGGTCCCTGCCCTCAGCTTCCTCGCCACCTGGCAGCCCCCCGTCACAACCGCCGAGCAAGAACTCCTCACCCGTGTCGGCAAGCTCGAGGCCACCCAGCTCGGCGCAAGCCTCTCCTTCCGCTACCAGAAATTCGCGCTTCCCCGCAAGATCTGGACGAGCTCCGCCGAGCGGACGTATGAGAGCGCAAAAGCTTTGATCCGCGGGTACGAGCCCGCGGGCGGCGACGACTCGATCGCGCTGGTATCCGTCTACGAGGCTGACGCCGGCGGCGCCGACACCCTCACGCCCTACAGCAGCTGTCCCGCCTACAGCGGCAGTGCGGGGAGCGACCAGGCCCGCGTGTACCTCGAGAAGTTCACGGCGCCGATCATGGCGCGCTTGAACGCCGCCGCGCCGGGCTTCAACTTTACGGCCGAGAACGTGTACGGCATGATGGAGATGTGCGGGTATGAGAGCGTGATCCGCGGGAGCAGCCCGTTCTGCGACTTGGATCTGTTCAGTGCGGATGATTGGCTGGCGTGGGAGTACACGGCGGATGTGATGTACCATTACAGTGTTGGGTACGGCGCGGATTTCACGGCGGCGGTGGGGATGCCGTGGGTGAACGCCAGCGCGAACTTGCTTATGGACAATGACGCCGAGGATGTGCAGGATCTCTACGTGAGCTTCACACACCGCGAGCTACCTCCCATGGTGATGGTCGCGCTCGGCCTCTTCAACAACTCAGCGTTCGGCGGCTCAGCTGCCGCTATTAACGAGACTATGCCTTCCGACACGATCAACCACCGCCGCGCGTGGAAGAGCAGCCACATCCTGCCGTTCATGACGAACGTCGCCATGGAACGACTGAACTGCAGCGGGAGCTACGGATATGAGGACGGCGAATATTATCGCGTATTGGTAAACAATGCGCCGCAGCCGCTGCCGGGCTGTGGGGATGGGCCCGGGACGAGCTGTGCGCGGGCAACGTTTGAGGAGTTCTTGCAGGGGCGGATTGAGAGTGCTGGCGGGTACTCGGAGACATGCGACACGGCATCCGAGTATGATAACTCGACGGATGTGTTGACGATCTACAACTCGGATGCTGCGGTTGATAATGGGACGTTTGTTGGGAAGAGGGGGCTTTGGGACCAGGAGTAGACGTGTCGCAGCGCTGACAGCCAAATGCATAGCAAATTAATCAATTAATCGATCATACAATGCTTGTGCGTACTTTCATGGAATAATCGGATTCTCTGCAGAAGCTAGCCTTTTGCACGCAGCTATTGAGCCGTGCCGGGCGAAGCAAATCCGGATAGCAAGGACCTTGGACTATTAAGCAAAGTCACAGTCAAGCGTAGCCTTCTATGTCGAGACTAACTGCTGCCATGCCATTGACACTCATATTCACTGTCTTCCTCACTATCTCCACGGCCCCGTGTTTCGGAGTTGGAAGAATAGCGTCAGCATAGTAAAGAAGTATATTCTTTGTGTACTAGACTAGCTATCTGAGAGGCTGAAGGAGGTTCGCAGGGCCACTTGTATAGCCAGAGGCTCTTTGATGCCAGACAGCCCTTGAAGGCCAGCCTTTGAGAGGCTGTCTTCTGTAGACCCCTTTTAGAACGCTACCGGAGTACTGACGGCGTTGTAAAGGTTTATGAAGCTGTGGGAAGATTGGGAGAGTATGGCGATGGGAAGGGTACGGTGGAGGAAAGGCAGCAGTTGTGTGATGAGCCAGAATGGGCGGGTGGAAGGTGAAGAGGGTCAAAGGCAGAACGTGTGACAATCTTTAGAGCTTTGGAATTCATTATCATCAGTCGTCTTGCCTATCTCCTACACTGGCTGAGACATCTCTATAGAAGGCTCATACAATGCGTCCATGTGGTACGCTAAACTCCGGTAGAACTAGAAAATGCAACGTAACCTCATGATACCTCCTCGAAAGTTGAAAAGGGGATTGACGACCATATTAAGTCAAGGTGTACTTCGCCTCACATTTTTGTAGCCCACAGGGTTGGTGCATAAGCGCGTCCACACCTGCACGCGAGGTGGCTGAGGCGAGCCATCTGGGCATCATCAGCGAGGCAGAGCCGTTTAGTCTTTTCTGTCGTGATTAGCTTCCGACAGCATTTGGAGCCCTTTCTAAACTTTCGTTCTCACCTTCTGATATCAGGAAAGTTGATTAAACCAGTAGCAGCTTCGCATCAATGAAGGACTTGCTTCTCAGACTTCGTTTGTGCAGTCGTGAGCTGCTCCAGTCGCTGCGAATCTTTGCAACAAAACCTTGGAATACGCGCCAGAGAGCATCTTCATCACCTACCAGTCCAGATGTCTTCATCTATTCCCATTTAGATCATTCCACCCAGAGCAATCCGAAGCTCCGCTCCATGCCGGACGCTGAAGAGTCGAGCACCATACAATGTATTCTGGAGACCCTGGACACCAGCACATGTTCGCCGTCCGCAGAGAATCCTGAAGACACGCTCCTGGAGGCAACTCCATCACCTCCCGCTTCAGACGCCTTTGTCTACCCACTTCTGGATCGTTCGACCAACAGCATCCGACTTCTCAGCTTCGTGCCGGATGCTGGAGAGTCGAGCACCATCCGCTGTATTTTGAGCATCCAGGACATCAGCACATGTCCGCCATACGTGGCTCTATCGTACACTTGGGGCGAGCCTGTGCCGTCTAGAACAATAGAGCTCAACGGGCGCGATTTCAACGTTCGGGACAATCTTCACGCGGCATTATCCGTTCTGCGGCACTTCGCGCAAGATGCGATGGCTTCGACACACGAAATCTCCACGGAGGGCGAAATTAATCAACTGGGGAACCATTTTTGGATTGACGCTATTTGCATCAATCAAGACGATGTTCAGGAGCGCGGACACCAGGTTGACATGATGCGCTTCATATACCCTAATGCGCAACTTGTCGTTGCTTGGTTGGGAACAGCCACGATGCACTCGGACTTGGCATTTGACTTGATCCAAGGAGGCTATGATTTGAGAGACATGAGGTTCGATCGATCTGAAAGACGTGAAGTAACCTTCGAAATGGTTGCCACGACAGACCCCCCGAAGGGAGATGAGCTCGAAAGAAATTGGGACCAATACTGGACATGGAGCTGTGCTGTGGGCGACGTACTGGGACGGGACTACTGGACGAGGATGTGGGTTATCCAGGAGTTTGTCATGGCTCAGGAACTAGTTTTGATTTCCGGACACCGCGGCTGCACGTGGGAGAAGTTTGTCAGGCACTATTTTCTGTCTGAGAGTGATATAAAGTGGGGATGGCCTATGGCATCTGGCCTTATCGAACACCGGCACAACTACCGACAACTAGCAAACGCCAAATCTGCGGTTCCCATGAAGAGACTTCTGGAATGGTCTCTATACGGAAAATGTTATGATATTAGGGACAAGGTCTATGCCCTTGTGTCCTTGTCAACACCCGCGAGCCCAGCATTTGGTACTCCGATACTGCACTCCGCCTCGGAATCGAATGCAGTGTTCAAGGCCGATTACACGATATCACCAATGCACCTTTACTATCGTGTAATCAGTCACGGGGGCAAACTAGAGTCGCATTTAGATGACTTGAAGGCTACCATGGGCCAGAAAGGACATTCTCATCTATCGGGCATTACGAACAAGACGAAATCCTGCTGCGAGTCCACGATCAGCTATACGGAACAAGGAGGACTTAGAGCCCATAAGCCGGGGCTTCTCCGCCATGTCGCGTCGTGAAGAATCCGGACTCGTGGTGCACACACGTGCAGCTTTGGGGATCACTCACGATCGCAGAACAGAGTGGGAGATGATTGAAAGCTTCTCCCAAGATGTGATTCTGAAGTCCATGTTAAGGTATCCGTCGATGAAGCCAACAATAAGTCACGGGTGCTACAGCCGGTACATGTCTTCGCATGGTCTATGGCCGGGCGTGCTGGACACAATGGGGTTTAGGATATCAAGAATAGTGGATCCAATTATCCAGTCACGGCTCGACTATGAAAATGCGGATGACTGGACAATATTTTGCAGTATAGTCAGTGTAATGGATAGGTGGACAAAATAGCCGCTGATGCCATGAAGAAACACCAAGCGGAGAGCAGTGAGAGATGATTTCCATTACATCAGGCTGCCATCTACATTCATGGATCCCCAGGTACCGATCACATATGTCTTCATCGGCTTCGAGAGACCTCTAGGGTTTTAATCAATGTCAAATTACATCCCAAATTGGACTTTCACATCACTATATAACTCCCTGGGCATACCAAACCACTGAGATGGCTGAAGAATTTAACAAGGCCTATTGTATAACATGGGCACCTTGGCAGTTGCGTTCGGAAACGTAGCGGCCCGCATTCGAGATCCAAGTCATCAATTGCATGTTCTGGCTTCAGCTGCGGATACAGACAAGGGCATTGTGCTGAAGAGTGGAGTCTATACACCTCAGCCTTTAGTGCTTACTATGTACCTAGCTAGGGGATGATAAGCCGTCAGCTTCTTAGCTTTGTATTACATATTCAAGATGGTAGGGATGTCAGAGTGTTACCTAGGTATGCAGTCGCTCGGCCGTTTTCTTTCTCGTATATCTAAATCCTTGGCGCAATTGTCTTGATCAACGTCTGCTCCAGGCAGAGAAGTCTCCCATTGCTCGAGCAAGAAACCTACGCAGAGTCGTCGATACCAACAGACTCGATCACCATTATGGGGGGTGTTCCATCAATTCCAACGGATCCAAATCGGACCCTCGAGGTCATTGGGGCAGGATACGCACGCACAGGAACAGTTTCGATGGCCTTGGCCTTTGAAAAACTCCTCGACGGACCCGTCTGCCACGGCGGCACACAACTCCTTGGACGCGAAGATGGTAGAGCTGACCACCAACTCCTTCCTTGCCAATATTTTCGCTAACTTGAAGGCCAAGCATATGTTCGCAAGTGGCACGCCGTGTACGCAGCCGGAGATGACAGGCCCAAACGCCTCAAAGCTCTGCGCGAGGCCACTCAGGGATTTGTTGCCATTACCGACACACCAGGCACTCAGTTCATCGAGGAGTTATGCGAGCTGTACCCGGATGCCAAGGTGTTGTGTTGGAGGCGCGATTCGCAGCGGTGGTGGAGCAGTATGGAGCAGATGATGAAGCATAGCATGCCTGGATGGCTGGGCTGGTATCTTGCCCCGGTTCCTGGCTGGCGATGGTTTCCAGCCGTGATGAAGGAAATGAGCAAGAAGTAAGACATTTCTCAATCAACTCACGTAGGCAAAGAACGAGAAGGCTGACCGTTTTGTGCAGGGGACGGGAGATGCTCATCACCAATGGTTATGATCAAGGTCCTGGACCAGGTGAGTGCTTTGATGTCTGATGGACTGTATTATAGAAGCTGAATCATCATGTGAAGGTATTCTCGAATTTCACTACGACTACGTAGAAAGGGTTGTCGCCGAAGACCGGTTGCATTGGGTCGAAATGAGTGGCGGATGGGCCCCGTTGTGCGACATTCTAGACAAGCCCATACCAAGTGAGCCATTTCCCAGAGCAAACGATTCAGAAGCCGTGGAAAAGACTGCTCGACACGTCTTTAATCAGACAGCCAAAGTGTGGGCAGGAATCGCCGTCGTCACAGGGGCTATTTGCTATTCTTGCTGGAAACATGCTGGTAGATAAAATCGCATTAATCCACCATCAATGATTTTTACTCGAGTTTACATAATCTCTTCTTCACTTGCACTGGCATTCCATCTTTCGGATGCTGCACCGCCTGCCCACACCCATACAGTCTTTCCCCGTCCAGCATGTCCCGCTTATCACTGGCCCCGTGTCTTTGATCCCACTCGCTCCATGCCTCGCGCACATCAAATTCGCGACACACCAGCGCTGCCACAAGTTTTATTTCGACCATCGCAAGCTCCATTCCAATGCAGTTCCGCGGTCCCATGGAAAATGGCCGCCATGCATCCTTGTACGTTGCAGGCTTATATAGTGGGTCGTCGGATGGCATCCAGCGCTGTGGGAGGAACTCATCTGCGCGGGGCCAGACGGTGGGATCGAGCTGGATGACCAAGGGGCTATCGTGGATGGCGGTGCCCTCTGTGGGATACTGCTGATCGGATCCCGGTACAGAGAGGTAAAAGCCGGCTTCACCCTCGCGGACGGTAGCTGCGAGGGGATAGAAGCGGAGAGTTTCCTTCACAACGCCATGAGTATAAGGAAGCTTGTTGAGGAGTTGCGGGGATCCTCGAAGCAGGCTGGCTGCCTGTGATGGGTCTGGACCCAGAACGCTGTCATGCTCTGCGCGGAGGAGGGCGAGGCTGGTGGGGTTGTCCTGGAGCATCTTGAACATCCAGCAGATGGTGGATGAAGTCGTGTCATGGCCGGCAAAAAGGAAGAGCTTTAGATTCGCGAGGATTGAGTCGATGGACTTTTTTTCAAGTCGTGGTGCTACGGTTTTTCGAGGCTCGTCGTGGAGCGTGCGGGTGAGAGCGATGTCTAAAAGTGTCCTTGGCTTGTCCGTTTCGGTTTCTCCAGATGTACTGCTAGGACCTGCCGACTTGATGGCGGCCTCGACATGGGGCAGGAGAGCATCTTGTAACTTGCGGTTGTTGCGCTCTCTGATAACGCTTTCCCAAGGCCACCTTTTGATTCCCAAGATGCGATTGATGCCGATAACTTTACTCATCAACTGAATTTGACTCATCAAGGCGGTCTTCAAGGTGCTATCCAGAGGGTTTATCTGGGTGTACAGCCGCTCGCCCCTGGTGAATTATTTCAGTAAGCCACGTTGCTTCCCAAGCTTCCTGGAAGCTTATAACACAAGGAAAATAACGTACAAAGTGGCACGCATGATCACGTCGAATGTGAGGTTCGTTGTGCGCTCTTCAAGCTGGAAGACCTCACCCCAAGAATCTACCTTCTGAACCACCAATCCTGTCAAGATTTCCTTGAACACCAAGATCTCGTCAATCAGCTCGGGGATCACCAGCGTGATGTTCCGCGGGCTGAAGCTTGGGTTGAAGCGCGCGCGCCACAATTTTGACTGTATGCCGTCGGCTGAGGTCATGTCGAGATTCGCCGTCAGGGGCTCCAGAAATGTGCGAGTTATGGGGTGCTTGGGGAGGCTTCGCGTTTGTGTGAATTGCACGGAAGCGCGGCTATCAAAAATCATCATCATAATATCGGGGAAGATGGGCCATATATCGAGATATAAAATCGGTGGCGTCCCTGCTTGATCGAGCTCTGGCAGCCACCGCTTGCAGTTTTTGGCCAGCCATTTAGTTATGACACTGAAGTGGACGTCGGAGGGATTCTCTTCATAGACCTTTAGAAGAATCGGGATGTGGCCGAAAAGATACGAGTGTGGGAGTGTAGGCTAGATTTGTCCCCTTCTGTCAGCTTTCCGTCTTCGACCTAGGTAAATCGAGCGGAACTCGTTGCATTTTCAGGACTCATTACAATTCCTTGCGATTTCAGGTCTCGCAGTCTCTTTCGGACCGTATACCCACGGTACAGGCATCTCAGCAAAATGACAATTGCGATGACATAGGAAATCAGCAACAATGCATCCAAAGGCGGAAGCATGGCGACCAAGTCCATCCCTTGTTCATACCAGTGTGTGCCCGGAAATAGGCCACATTAGTCGGTGATTGCGAGCAGAGGAAAGAGTTAAATGAATTCGCAGGCAGTTCAATCTCGTAGTTCCTCACCGACGGAGTGCAGGCGACCCCCGAACAAAAGCTGATTACCAGCCACTTGAACTGGAACGTTCCAAGTTCTTTGGTGGTGGGCCCATTTTCTACATGTAAGCTGACGTCGCCCCACCAATGATCCTTCGCCTGCCATACCTGCCGAATACGCGTTAATGTGAACATATGCTGGTATATGGATACTTTGTTCGGATAAACCTGTAGAACTTCTTATCTTGATTCTAGGTAACCACCAAGATGTCTGCAAGTCAGACCGTTAGATGTGGGTGGCTGTTTTTTTCCTGACCACTTGTGCACCGTGCTCAAAGGGGTCTGCGGAGTAAATGGCCGACTCCTGGAGCCTATCAAAATACTAAACTCCATTCGTTCAAAAGACGCAGGACTAGTTCACACGATCTTGGGTATTGCAGAAAGGTAAAGTAGCTGGATCTTTGCAGTGAAAGAGGGTATGAAATCTGAATCCAATTTTATTCCCTAATGCTGGCAGAATTTGGTCTTGTGAAAAGGGGAATTACATGCTGTGTAACCAGAAATCTGAACACAAGTACATTCACAAACGGATGGCCTGGTAGGGAAGACTCTGAAGACGGTTTTCATTTTTTTGTTCTAAGTAAAAGAGTCTAGACAAACTCCCTTGCCGACGGTGGTCTATGGACAATGTTGGCCCTGGGCCTTCTCATTTCACCTACCCTCAAATCCGTCCATTTTCCCACACTATTTCTCTGAGACAGGACTACCTACTTAGTAGCGAGGCGTGTAATCCAGTCAGCTTCCCTGCGTCTCCTCCCTTACCCCCGCAACATGTCTTTGAAAATCTCGAAGAATTTTGCAACAAACTCATCAATGGTCTCGGCTGAAACAGCGCGCTGATCGTACCGGACATCCAGCTCAATAGAATTCCGCCCGTCAAGCATGCACCGAACAATCAACGGCATTTGCTCTGATTCATCCAGCTTCAGCACCTCAGTGCCTTGCCGAAACAAGCCATCTCCAGCTCCCCGGATTGAAAATGCCGCCGCATCCTCGATCATCAGCACATTGCGTAGTTCGAGTGGTGCAGGCGCGAGCGGCAGCAGAAGGGGCAGCGGAAAGTTCTCATGGGCCATTCGTTTCACCAACCATTCTTGCTCCGTAGCAAGAACCTGGGACACCGGCAAATCATGGGGGATTTGGATGCGTGTAGGGATACTGACCAGAGTGGGGCCTGTCATGCGGTCAATGCCTGGTATGGCTGCATTGCGGCCGCCGAGAGTCTCGAGGAAGAGGGCTGCCGTGGGGCGGCGTGTATCCTTCTCGGGAGGAGCAAAATGCAGGAGTGTCAGAGCGTATGCCACGCGGATTAAATTTGTGATGGTGATGCTGGATCGAACGCTGTTTGGTGATGAGCCGTTCTCAGACACGGAGACGAAGTCTAAGCGGCGCTGAAGTCTGGCCATGCATGGTGCAGAATCTCTTGTGGGTGACTGTGGAGGCACGGGGAACTTGGTCCAGGACAGGTCGGGTGTATCTTGTAAATACGTCTTCCAGAAAGCTGTCCCTTCCATGATCGCCTGTCCGCTCAGGGGCTTGACATAGTGGCTGAACGGAGTAAGCGGTGACGGTGTGCCACCCAGGTAAAATTCTTCAATGACTTGTAATAGCATAGGAAGAGAGTACCCATCATATATAGCATGATGAAGCGTCCATACGAATGTGGTCGTCCCCTTGTTGCTGTCCTCTGCCGATTCGAGAAGAGTGTAACGCATTAGCGGCTCGCCAGGCTTCATAGAGGTTTGAAGGTCTTTTTGCAGAAAGGACCCCAAGGAAACATCGTTCAAAGAGACGACAGCAGGCTGGCTGTACTTGAGAATGGCATGGAACAATTTGCCCTCCCTCGTTATGACGGCCTGCGCTCGCAGAAGATCTGCGGCCTTGGAGATCGAGTAGAGTGCTTGTTTGAAGCGCTGGATATCAACTTCTGGCGGGAGCTGGAAGTGATACTGGTCGATCCATGCGCTCGGATTAACAAGAGTCTTGCCGTACCACCGCATCTGAGCGATGCTCATGGGGAAAATGTCCTCAATTTGGTCCATGGACACCTTGCAAACCGCGCTAGCCATTGCTCGGATCTCGTCTGCGTGTCCTGGGTCAAGCAATGAGAATGGCTGCAAGACTGGTTCACAAAATCTATCCCCTTTCGATTCAGCCGAGGCTTGGATTTTCTGGGCCTGCTCATGCAAGATTGGCGTCCCAAGCACAATGTAAGATGTGAGATAGAGTCCTCGAGTGCGAGCAGCTGAGATGAGTCTGATACAGGCGACAGAGTCACCTCCAAGCTGGATGAAGTTATCTCTAAGCTTGATGGTGTTCGAGTTGGTATGGAGGGTCAACGCCCACAAATCTCGCAATGCCGACTCAAGTGGTGTCAACACTTCTTCGTCATCTGCAAGATTTTTGTCGCCTGTTCGAAGTTTCCGAATCTCATCAGAATCGAGACCATGCACAAGCAGCCTCAAAGCTTTCCTGTCGACTTTATGGGAGGTCGTCAACGGAATTGTGGTGACCGCGATGTACAACGAAGGAACCATCGGCATGGGGAGAACCTTGGCCAGTTGCTCCTGGAGACCAGACGCAGATCCCAGAGCATTATCTTCCCACCGAATCTTTGCAGCGGTCGTGTGATGTTTGCCATCGAAGAAAGCCCCTGTAGACGTACTGATGAACACCGCAAGGCAAGACTCGCTGTCCACCATCTCAACGCAGCATTTGACCCCGGGTGGTAGAAGTGATGCAACTCTTGTCTCAATTTCAGAGATCTCAAATCGCTGGCCGTGCACCTTGATCTGGGTGTCTTTGCGTCCGACAAAAATAAGGTTTCCCTGCTCATCTTGACGCACCAAGTCGCCCGTTTTGAAGACGCGTGTGTTGTTGCTATACCCAGGAAAAGTGACATGGGCAAAGGCAGTATTGGTCTTTGTTTCGTCGCCCAGATATCCACGCGCAAGAGTGTGCCCGCCGATCAACAGCTCCCCGACTTGGCCCGGAGCGACAAGCGCGGTATCATCGCTCTCATGCACAACCCATGCTTTGCAACCAGTTGGCCGGCCAATCAGTGCGGATGATATGGCACCAGTGTAGCTTTTTCGCGGAAGCTTCGCACCTGCAGCCTGTATAGACGCCTCTGTTGGACCATAGGCGATGTACGTCTCGACATGCGGATTCCACCTTTCCAGCAAAGAGCGAGGGACAGTCTCACCGCCAGTAATCAGGGATTTCACCCCTGGCATGGCAGCAGGGTCTAGCAGCTTGGCGTATGAAGGCGTCAGCATGAGTGTGTTGACCCCGGATGTGTTGACAAAGTTGTGGATGTCATCGATGCTGAAACGGTCCTCATCTGCTGGCACACAGATGCACCCGCCAAAGATGAGTGTAGTGAAAATCTCCATCAGGGACATGTCGAACGCGTATGATGCAAATTGCAGAACCCTTGAAGTGTGGCTGATGCCCTGATCCGGGCCGTACGCGAGAGCGCTCGTCAGCCAGGCGGCGTGTTCGATCATGACGCCCTTTGGGCGGCCTGTGCTGCCCGACGTGAAGATGGTATACATCAGATTGACAGGCGAGAAGTCTGGGTGCCTTGATGGTGGCTTCTGGTTCGGCTCGATGAAGAGCTCAAGCTTAGATACCAAGTCATCTGACAGCTCGAGCACAGGAATAGGTGATGCGACCGAGAGTTTTGCTGCCTGAGATGGAGATGCAAGGAGGATTGGAGGTTTCGTGTCGCCGATTATCTCAGCCAGTCTATCGACCGGATGGGAGATGTCCAGTGCACAAAACGCGCCGCCAGCCTTGAGAACCCCTAGCATGGCCACAATGACCAATGCAGACTGAATTAAGTGCGCTGAGTATTAGCATATCTTTTTGGGAGTAAAACTTCAACATGGACTTTTCCTTGCTGACCTTCTCACACAATATGGGAATGATATCATCTGATTTTATGCTGCTTCGCGAACCAACGTGTTCGGCAAGGCGTGTTGAAATTGCATCAAGTTGCCCGTAAGTGTACGTGGCATGCCCAGAGAAGATAGCTGGAGCGTCCGGGTGAGCAATGACCTGGTCTTGAATGACATTCTGAACCAGCCGCTCTGTTAGAGGAGCACAAGTGCGATTCTCGTCGTCTGTCATCTCGAGTTCAAAGGCCACTCACTACCAACGCAGTTGGGGTTGAGGACGAGATTGTGTGAGAATCAGATTTGTGTGAACACCTCCGAAGTCACTTGAGCATGTAGAGCTTTAGGACGACCTCGAAGAGTACAATAATTTGGAATCTGCATAGAAACCGAGATGACCGAGCTTATAATTCAAGCATTGCAGTTTTGACGAATGTGGTCCAGCGGCGCGCACACATTTGGATTGCTTCCTTCCGCAAAGAAAGGTCACATGGACCGATCCGAGCTTTCCCTCAGTAATCAGTAGAAGGCGTACATAGTGTGGGGACTTGTGTGTAGCGCTTATTCTTCGGCCCCCCAGCTGACGCCAGTCGTTACGTTACACTGAAGTAGGCTTGAACAGTATCAGGAATTCAGAAGTGAGTAATTCTTGACTACAGCGCGTCGTCCTCTGCAGAAGCTGGGAAGATAAGCAGGCTGCAGCACTGAATTCCCGGGGCTTAAGTGGTCTATGAAACTGAAGGATTCCCTTAGTGCCAGAAATGTGCTTACATTACGGAAGAGAGATATAGATTGAGCTAGCTTGAGTGTAGCTGCGTAAGCATTCAAGGTGGCCTACGCCGTCGCTGGACCTATTGTCTCCACATCCGCAGGTGTTCAAATGCTGCCAATTATTCCACAAATAGTGTATAGTCAAGAAAGCAGCAATGTGCTATCTGTATGTATGAGAGATGGAAACCTTGATTTATTCCTTGCATAGTCCTAGTAGAAGGTAGTCTGGACTCTCTAAATGGACGGGCTCCACACGGTGACAAATGGCATCGTGGAGTCGGGTTTACCGCTCCGCCCGCAAGCTAGCAAATTCTCGTGTAACCCTATCAAGTGTATCTCTTTTGGGACTTCCAGGTCAGCGCTATTCGTGCTGACGCGTGGCTCTTAGGCAATTCTGGTCTCTCATATAGCCCAAAAGAAAAAAAAACCTTTGCTTAATTCTAGAATACAGCCGGCCCTGGACCCGCGGGAGTATACCAGTCATTGGCTGCAATACGCCAATACATAGTTTTCTGTACCTAGATGAAAAGTCGGGCTTCGAGTGATATCATCTGATCACATCGCAAGCGCTGATTGTGGCGTGGCTGAATCCACGGAGGTAGTGCGCTGATGTGCACTCTCAGGGGATTGCTGGCAATCTTGAAAGAGACAAGCTTGCTGACGAGAAAAACGTGCGGAAGATTCTTAAAAATGACAAGTAAAACTGTTTGTGAGCTAGTCTATGTACTTCTTCACGGCATATTGGAAGGTCGTCCGACGGAACAGTGAGCCGGAATGCCCCACGCCGCAACCAACACTAAACGCCAGCTGTGTTTCCATATCTAAGCTTATCTTTTACAAGTTACCCTTGCTCAAGCAACGTGACAGACTGGCTGAACATTTCTCAATGCGGGCCAGCCTATGAAGAATCGCGGCTGAACTTGCTTGCTGAGGCAATGGGCCGGCTGTGCTGCCGAAGAGCCATGAGCCTAACGAGTATATCGAGTACATGCGGGAGAGACTGTCCCCGAGCCAGCTGCAAATCAGGTTTCTCACATGATCAGGGTAGAAGTGTGGCTAGGGGGAAGAGTGCGGCTGGTCACTGGTGCCTGGTGTGAGATGCCCACAATTAGGGTCACGAAGTTGTCGACTCGCAGGTAGGCTGTGTGTCACTATGCTAGCACCCACATAGAACCTAGAATCCTACCAATCCATCGTTCGAACGGATAGAGTAAGTCTGAAAGGTAGTGGGGTAACGATTATCGTGCCCGCCCTCGCGATTGCGCGTAGAGTAGAAACCTTGGGAAGTCAGAGGCCTGAGGAGGTCATCGACGCTTTGTATATAAGGAAGCGTCGGCTTGGTCTTCGAATACGTACATGCGTTAGGTAGAAAGAAACGAGTAGATGAAATTTGCTGCAGAAGTTGCACCACAGTCCTCAATACGGTGCCCAATATGGCGCCAGTTGTCTCGGGTTTCTTGTCCACCATTCCTACACTCTTGTTTACTCTCTCGCCCTTCCTCATTCTTGTCGCCGCAGTAAGCATCTTGTACTACGTCTGGTACCGTGCCTTCTCATACCAGGGTCTTCCAGACAGCTTGATATTTGCGAGCTCAGATGGCTCTTTCTTTTCTCGAGGCCGGGCTTCCCTCAGATCCGTCCTAGGAGTCAACACACTTCTCTTATCTGGACACCGTGATGTGAGTAAAATACACCCACATGCTGCTGCACGATGATTACTAACCGTCTCCTCCAGCACTCTAAGAAAGGACGCCCCTTTATTCTGCCTGACATTTTCACCGGTCACCAAGTCATTCTCCCGCCGGATCAACTCCCATGGCTCGTCAAGCAGCCCGCCAGCGTCCTCAACCAGCGCGAGACCAACAACGAGTTCCTCGCTGCAAAGCACACATTCTTGAAGCACGTTGCCAACGAGGACAGCGAGTGGGTTTTCGTCGTCAATATCATCAAAGACATCACCAAGGAGCTCAACAACAAGACCGACGAAATTCTCGAGGAGATTCAGGCTGCTCTCGACGACGTATGGGGCACGGATACGGGCACCTGGGTTGAGACTGACCTCCTTGAAGTATGCCTCGATCTGATGAGTCGCATCGTTGCCCGTGTATATGTCGGGCTACCCCTCGCTCGCAACAAGACCTATCTCGACAGCACCGCCCACTTTGCAAAGTTCATTCTGGTCGAGGCCCTCCTGGCCCAACTCACGCCCAAGCCCCTTCGTCCGCTCCTCAGCCCGGCACTGATGCAGTATGACTGGCTGCAGTTCAAGCGCCAAGACAAGGTCGTCAATCCGATCATACAGCAGCGCGCACAGCATCAATACTTGGACAAGGAACACCTGCCTAACGATATGCTCTCCCGACTTATGAGCGAGGCGTATCGCCGCGGGGATGATCCCACGCGGCACTACAGCCACACAACCAAAGTCCTTGCTATTCTCAACTGGGCTGCGGTGCAGGTGCAAGCTATCACGCTCGACAATGCATTGGTTGATATTGCACACGCGCCGCAGAGCGCACAGCTGCAGCAGATGCTGCGCGACGAGGCTGCTGCTGCTGATCAGGTGGAAGATAGCTCTAAGCGTTGGAGGCGCGCCGAGGTGGCGAAGCTGGCGCGGATGGATAGTGTCTTGACAGAAAGTCTGCGCCTGTGGGGATTCTCGCATGGGGTGATTAAGGTGGTGGTGGCAAAGGAGGGAGTTGACCTGCCCACGGGCGAGCACGTTCCCTGTGGCGCCAAGATCGGCGTGGGTAGTTATGGTGTGCATCATGATGAGGAGGTGTACCCGGGAGAAGCAGGCCCGTTTACATTTGATCCCTTTCGATTCGTCAACGAGGGGGAGGATGGGAAGAAGTCGAGTGGGCTGAAGTTTGCTTCGACAGACGAGACTTACCTCGCCTTCAGTCACGGCAACTACGCTTGGTAAGATGACCGATTGGGTGGCGGAAAGCCCCTTGCTTGTGGCACTGATTTACTGACTTGAAGGAACAGTCCTGGTCGCTTCATGTCCAACCATCTGCTCAAATTGCTCTTAGCTCAGATCTTGCTCCGATACGATATTGAACCAAACACCAAACCCCGACCCAACAATGATGTAAGTTTTGGTCTAAGAGAAACCTATTGCTTTTCGATTGGCGGACTCCATAGCAATTGCAAGTGAGGAAATGCTAACCATATTTGATTCTGTAGTGGTTTAGCTATGTCTCTCCTCCACCGCTTGGGTACAAGCTCAGAGTAAAGCGAAGGCAGTAAGCGATATGGAGACTTATACGGCAGCCACCAATTCAGATTGGCGGCGTTTACTGACAACTAAGAATTGGAGAGGAAGATCTGGCCGGATACTGTATGCCCCTTGAGACAGAACTAAGCAGACTCGCAGGATGAGTTGTGACGATGTAAAGGTTTCAAATCAAGATTTTGGTATGTAGGAGACGAGGAGATTTGCTATCGCATGATGCCGATAATGGTGGGAAGGTTCTCGTTGACCTCAGCATATTAGAATACATACAAAAGTCCAGTTTCTTTACAGACCCCGCACAGCCTACATTCGTGGGGGCCAATTGTTATCTCGAGTTACCTTTGAGTCTTGTACGAGAAGCACACGCCTTCGCAGGGATATCGGGTTTGTTGGAGGTTTTCCCCCGGTGAGGGGGTCACAGGGCAGATATTGTACTTTGCTATCCATACGACTGAGCTTTGCTACAGATTACATAAACTAAAACATACCTCCTAAGTAGTTCCGCTTGAGCAGGCAACATCGCCTAAAGCTCGAAAAGTAGAGAACATGGCAATATCCACAAGACCAAGGCCCGCCCATAAAATGCTGTCGGTCTCCTAGCCTTGGATAACAGCTATTGTATACCTGTATATACAATGCACAGCCTTAGACAGTCTGTTTCTACGATTTTAATTGCAGAATAATAACATTTAGCCACTGCACAGTGCTATGAGTTGCCTGCGGCTACAACGACCTAGGACAAGCCGAATCAATGCTGCTTATCTTGTGTAAGGATGTCCGGGTGTCGAAGAGGGCAATATTCAGTTCGATCTGGCTGCCAGAAGAGGACGCCTTGGACGTGAAGCAAATGGGAGCGGGAGAGGTTCTAGGCATGGCTCTCGTCTGCGAGATCGGGCACAAGGTGACAGGAGAAAGTCGAGGCTGGGTCAGGCTTGCCGGTGTTGCATATCGCTGACTTCACAGCGAGTGCGACTAAAAAGCTGGGGCTGTCGAAGGTTGCATTGCTGGCGACAAGGACGGCTATGGAGGACGACTTTACTGAGATAATGGTGCGTGCAAAGGCTGGGGATAAGTTGATGAGGCGCGGCGCATATGGTGTAGTGCTGGCGTGCACGAATCTGCATTTCGTCTTGAAGGTTGCGCACGGTTCGTAAAACACTAAGACGTAAGATCGTCTCTTGGTTTGCGAATATTGACTGTTTTCAAATATGATTTTATACGCAAGTTCACAATTTTACAACGAAAAAAGTAAAACAATTCAAAGGTAACACGATGTTGAAGTAAGTGATTAACAGAGTTGTAAATATGTTGATAATAAACTAATATAGAGGTATATTAATACAATACAAAATACAAATGTATTAATATACTAATATATTTATTATACGAAAGAGATTATATACTATAATACATTTATATATTTTGTATAAATAATATGCTTATTACTTATAAAGCTATAAGTATTATTTTTATTAATGATTATAATTAATATTACGTTTATAAGTATATTTATGTAAGGAAATGAAGTAAATAGAATAACTTTATATTAAAAGTTTTGATATTAAGAATCCTTTTTTTATACTATGAAGAATAATATCAGAAATAGGGGGAAAAAAGTAAGGCTTCGAAAAAGATAATATATTAGTTCTTAAACTGCTGGACCTAGTATAGTAAATAAGGGTGCCCTTATTGTTAGAAAGGAGCCTGGTATCAATTACTAAAGCCAGGTAGAAGAATTCAATAGGGGTAGTTGTAGTGTTGATGCCAGCTCTCTCCTAGGTACAGAAGCTGATTCTTGCGAAAGCAAGAATCAAGAGCGAAGTCCCGGCGGATTTTAGGCTATAGCCTCTAGGCCGTCGCATTACCCCTGTAGCCGTTGAGTATAACCCTTATTGGTGTAAATTACGCTGTGTATTCTGACCGGTTTCAGATTCCTTCCGCAAATACGTTCACAGTAATAGTGGACGAAAAAGCGCTTAGAGGTTAGTTTGTTGTTTTTTTAGGAAGAAGGAAGCCTTTGATCAGAGATCAGAAGACTGTCTATCTAAGTGGCTATTCTAGGTAACATTATTGGTTACAGGGATTCCAGGTCAGCCCCTGTGGATCCACAACGCTACCTATAAAAACAAAATATATTATGCAGTATTTAACATCTATTTATATATAATTAATAAAGAAAGGTATTAGTATAAGTATATTATATTACTTAAGTTTTCGAAATTAATAAATGTACTATAAAATTAAGTTTAAATTAATGAAAACCTTTTTTTTTAAAAAAAAAAGGTATATTAAGAAGTGTATTAGTAAGTATATCATTGGTATTACGCCAAGTATTATTTATTAGTAATATAATACAGACAAGTCTCACTAATAACAAAATACAATACAAGATACAAAATACATTCAGAACTCTGGTAATTGAGATGAGTTGTGCTGGAGTACTTACTAGGTTACTTTGATCTTGGACCCCTGGGGTGCTATAACAGACTGCTTCAAATTTACACCGCCATCCATTTTGAAATCTGCAACCAAGTGCCTTCCCAGTTGGATCTCAGAATAACCACAAGATACATCACGATAATTAATCAGCAGAAACAGAGCCACGCATACTGTTACCACCGTTTTGATCACCAGGGACAACGTAGATGTCCACACTGGCACAAGCGTGGCCAGTACAAGACTGGTCACGGAGGGAGGCAGCAGCATCTTCCAAAGTAGTCTTGACCTCGCCTTGTCCTGCTACCGCACTTCCATCAGAAAATCCTACGCAAGTTGAATGCCACGAAAAGCAATGGAATAGACACCGCGATGCTTATAGTAACTGTGGCAAAGCATTAAACGGAATCAGGCTATAAGTGGAGCCATCTGGAACTTACACAAATACTTCAAGAAGAACCCCAATGGCATCTGGCCCTCGCTATTGAGGGGAAAGGAGTCTATATCAATTGCAAAGACGGTGGCCATGAAAGATGATGGCAACTGTTCGATATCGTTTTAGCGAACGAAGGCGACGAGTTGCTATGGTTAATCACTCACAAATACTATCGTTACCACTGTGAAAACCATCAAAGTTTTACTCTTTTAGTCTGTCTCTTCTGATTGGCGTTTCATTTCGCTCAAGAACTGTGTGGAGAGCTCGAGCTGTTCTTTAGCGGCGTTTAATTGCTTCGCCGTTTCTTCCTCCTGTGCTCTCATTAATATGAGCTGCTCATTCGTCACCCGAGAATTCTGAACAGCGAGTCGGGACCGCTCAGCCATAAGTTGAGCCTGCGTGGTGGCGTGTTGTGCTTGCTTGAGTTTGAGAAGTCGATAGAGCTATTAACACAACAGAATGTCAGTAATGGCTTCGGGACATGTGTTTGCAAGCGCTTGGGAAGTCCGGGAGAAAGGATGAATTACGGCTGCCCGAATCTTCTTGTTTGCTTCTTGCGTTCTCTCAATCCTTGCGTCGTGACTAAAGGGCCATAAACCCTGCCCCAAGGGACTGGAGCTTCTTGTGCTGAGAATGCTTCGCATACTCGTCAATGTATTTTGTTGGTCAACCACAACCATCTTCAGGATTCCGAGTTCGTCGCTTATGTCTTCAACTTCAGTTAGAAGGTTCATCTCTGGTTGTATATTGGAAATCTCTGTCTGAGAAGGCGCGGTAGGGTTCCTAGCTGTATGTAAGCTTCTCCTGAAGTGTTCCAATTGATTTGTGGCCCCATCACCCTGGTCATTGGATAAGTATACGTGGTCATGTCAGACAACAGAAGCTGTGTCAATGCATTCCGTAATTGCACCAAAGTTTAGGCCCACTCCCAAGGGGAACTCTGTTGGTAGCCAGAGAAAATAACGAGCTTTTATAAAAGCAATCTGTATAAAGACCATGAGATCTCTTTCGTCTGGCGATTAAAGAGAAACTTGAGAAGAATGTGATTTGATCACGTACCATACGAGTAATAGTCTGTTCGAAAAAGTCAAAAAAGTGTAGGTCATCATTCAGGTCGTGGCTTTCGAAAAGGGACGCGCACTTGTCGACAATAAGATGGGCCATCTCGTACACAGAGGACACGCAAGCTCGATCGGCCGAATTTTTCAAGTGGTCAAGAACCTTCTTCTGGATGTTGATAGGATCTTCTCCTTGCCAGACATACTTAGACTGGCCTTCGTGGCTGGTTACGGATGCCCATGCGTCCCAGTTGAGCGGAGAGCAGGTTATGATTATGTCTGGACGGTTCGTTCATTCAATTTCGTATATTAAAAGTTGTTTGGGGTTGCAGAGCGAATAGAACTTACTTTTATCTAGAATCCACATCCACAGCTGATCGACCATAAAAATCTTCGGGTCTCGTTGTGAATCCCTAGACTTGAAATACCGCCACAACGCCTGGCCTGCATCTTTCGTCCCGTTGCTCTGAAGATGAGTGATAAAGTAATCATCTAGGGAGCGTCGTGGCTGCAGGCCCATCATGTCATCCTTGCCTGAGGTCTGAACCAAGTAGCCATTGATTAGTTGTTCCTCTGGATGTGTATTTGGAGAGCTGTGTCTGTCGAGTTCAGTTCTGAGACCTCGGAGTCTTCTGACGCAATTCGTGACCATTCGTTGGCCTCGAGAGTTTCAAAATGCAGGTACAGTATCTGATTGTATAAGTGGTGAAGCGTTAACAAGCTTGAGTATACAGGTAGCGAGTTGATGGAGTTGATGGATATTGCAACATACCACGACCATTATAGGAGGAAATGTGCTGTATCGATGTGACTGGTGGCCGTGTCGATTTGCTCGCCCTAGAAAATTGATTAGTTGAGAAATCGCTAGAATTAGCAGCTCTGCTGGACTGTCTGTCTATGGTAGAAACCAGTCATACAGGGATTTCTACGCAAAGTGGCTTCATGAAAGAACGTTGCGTCAATTGGCAAGACCTGGTGGCCTTCAGGGCTTGGGCGCGCAGAGCATAAAATTTCTCACGCTCCGCCGCCCCTGGATTGCGCTTTCGAAGGAAGATCTTCAATATCAAGTGCCAAGAGACCATATCAATCGAACAACAGACTTCACATGCGGGAGTACTACAAATATTATCAGAAAGAACTATTACCTCTACCCATTCCATCTATTTGACATTCGTCAGTAACGCACTGTCGTTGACCACATAAGATAAAGAGACTCACGTTATTCGCTGGTAAATGGTACCATTTAAATGTCGCCCGAGTGTCCTTTTTTCGCCTTGACAATCTCTCTTCAATTTCAATCTTCTCCTCAATTTCCACTTTACGCCGCTCCTTCTGGGTATCATCTACCCCTGCCTGTGACCGCGGAGCACTCTCCTTCTCGGCTGCTGCTTGAGGACTTTGCCCATATAACAAATCATATATGGAAATGTTGCTCTAAAATCTCTCTTCGTTGTTTCCTTCGCGAAACTCTACAGTAGTAGCTTCAAAGCTTTTGCATGCCTGTCATTTCATACCGCCCCGTGGGGGTGGTCTTGCGTGGGAAAGCGTGCCTGATTTCTCATGTGGAGCGTCGAGAATGTGGAGATTGGAGGACGGTTCCGCCAGCGGAACTCCTGTACTGATGATAGCAGCTACTCTTGTGTCGAAATCTTCGGCAAGTTGTTGGGCAGATTGGCCGTCAGCTCCCGGAAGTCTTGCATCGGCACCATAGCGGAGTAGAGCGCGGACTAGCGCTAGGTTCTCTTGTCGTATGGGATCGTAAAGTGGACGGTCGGATCGTGGATTCGAACCATGCCCCGGTATGGGATCTCTTGAGCTTGCTAGGAGAATGGCAGAGTTGGCATTGGCAGCAGCGCCATGAGCAAGTAAACTCTCAACCAGGCCAACGTTTCGAGACTTGATGGCCTCTGTCAATGCTGTAGTGCAGGTTGCGAAGTTGAGTGAATCGGGGTCGGCTTTTCTGTCCAGGAATAACTCCGCAACGCGCTGACTGCCTTGCACTACAGTCGCAATCCAGAGCGGCTTCTCCCCCAGCAACGTAGCGGCCTCCAGGTTGCCCCCAGCTTCCAAAAGTAGTCGTGCGGCTTGCATATGCCCGTTTGCCCCAGCAAAATGCAGCGATGTCATGCCTTTAGCATCTGTAGCTTCCGTGTCTGCACCAAAGCGAAGTAGCAGTTCCACGAGCTTCGTCGCGTGTTTTCTCTGCGTAATTGGAAGAATCAGTGGGCTAAGACCACATATGTCAACGATGCTACCATGGCTGGGTTCTTTTACAGTACTTTTGCCGCACTTTGATAGTCTCCGCTTTGTATGCTCGCGTGAAAGGATGCTGTTACGCTCAGAGGAGGTTGATCATTGGCAAGAGAGCTAGCTTTGTCAGCGTCTTGTTCCAAACCATCCTGTGCCTGATGAACGGGAGACCCTCTTCGAACGCTCGGTGGTGATGAGTACTTCCGAGTGACTTCCATTTCGCTGGCGTCGTCCGTAGTTGGAGCTGTTGTGCTTTGTACAGAGTCCTCTGTTACAGATCTAACAACAGCAGGCTGGAATGCAGTCATTGACGCCGTTTCAGCCTCTTCGGGATCCATTTATGAATCACTCTTAGGTGCTTGGTTTCCTGGTCGTGAAGAGAATGTAGCTTGTTTGATAGTCGACGTTCCTTGTGCGTAGACAGGCCGGCTATTGCTTCGCGTCGAGAGTAGAAGTCTTGGTTCTGCTAGGCTGTCAGAACTTGGGACAGACTAAAGCTCTCATCAAGCATGTGGGGTATTTAGAAATGAGCGAGACCCATCAACCCTCCGATCTTTCCCGGTCAGAAGCTGTAATACCCCGGAGAGCCAGGTTCCCTCCGGAGTATATATGCACTTACTGAGGTAGACAGGTAGCGTAGTACTCACTGGGTTGCTCAAGTGCCTCCGAGCTAAGATCAATCTTCGTTCTCAAACGCCACTGTGCACAGTATGTGCTTTGCTTAATAGATGTGAAGCCAGTTATCTGACACAGAATCTCGATAGTGGACGGCTTGGCCAGCTCGAGCATGGACACCGCATATCAAAAAAGATAGTAACACTAGGGCTTTGGTGCTCTGAAAAGGTGTGCATCACCTGCTAAGAACATCTCAAGCGTCGGTACTGATAGTCAGGCACAGGGGTGGGATATGCTGCATGCAGTCAGCCGGGTGGCTTCCAAGGCTGTTTGGATTGCTTAAAGATCAGACACTGGCGTGCGGTGAGCTTGATCTGCGACAATGTTATGTACCAGATATCATAAAAAGAATACTGCTAGACTACTTGGGTTGCGCTCTCTTCACTTGCTTTTCGATTACCGCCCGTAGGAACTGTACGACATTGTGACCAGACAACGGCAGGCAAGCCTGAAGCCTAATGCAGAGCAAAACAATGGCTGCTGTTGTTCGGTATCCGATTCGTCTTGTGTATAATTTATTGTTGGCAAGAGGAGACTTTGGAGCTCGCAACGTCCTGGAGTGGTCCAAGAGAACCAGATTTGCGGGACCGGGTGCCGCTCGAAATGCTGAAGAGGTTGAAGAACCTGGAACGAGACCGACAAGCTCAACACCATTGGCACGTAGCCATTCAGGACACTCGAGAAACTCCGATCATGTCTCAGTTCGTCAACTGCATTTCCTTCTCTAATCCTGCTCCACCTTCGAACGTATCCTTGACTGGAGAGTCAAAATGTCAATAGAGATACTACTATTTGGTGAGACATGAATCATACCATCTATTTACTAGGATGTTCATGGACTGATGATTGATCCTTGATAGCTTTACTACTCGTGGCATGCACCGCCGAAGGCACGAAGGATATGTATATTCTATCTGTATCCCACACGAACATTTCCACGGCTTTTCACGACTCCATGCAGACGAGCGCCAACATATCTGTCTACATGATCGATCTCACGCAAAACACCAGTCTCAACATTCGTATTGGATATTTCGCCTTCTGTACCTCGGGCAGACTATATATGCTCACCGCATTTGGCCACAGTGGCCTCGATTTCCCGAGATACAGACTCGGACCTAGATCCTCTCAACCTTTTACTAATAGCCAAGAAGTTCCAAGACGATACCATTTTCAGTGGTTTGATGTGAGTTTCCATACGTAGCCCAATTTCCACGCAAACGAAGCGCACCTGGACACTAATCATCAACATGGCCTTGTATCCATCATCTTCGCTGTTGGCGCCATAGTCATGTTGTTCAAATTTCCAAGCTGGCATGATGAAGAGGATTCAACGGACAGTCTGTGGCAGGTCAAGTCATTTCCATCGAGTTTTAACGTGTGGGGTGTGATCGCCTGCACCGCCACAGCCACGGTTTTTGCGCTGCTGTCTGCCTTTTGGCAGCATCTATCAGCTGGCACTACCGTGTCGATGATGGATGCATTCGCGTACGGCATGGCCTCGGCGCGTGTTGGCCCAGCTGCGATGGCCTTTGGGTGGCTGGGCGGGGGTTTATTAGCCCTTGCCACTTCAGGAGTGGTGGTGATGAAACTGAGCATCAACTTCCTAGCAGAATATGCAGAATCTAGTGAGCAATCAGGCTCTATTGCTGCACCGATGGACTACATGCCTCCGCCACAATTCGATCCAACGATGCCGCAGCTTGGTGCATCGGGAGTGGAACATACAGAGCACCGGCCACAGGTGCAAGGCCCGATGGCAAGTGGAGCTATTCTTGAACCACATATCGCCGGGCGAGGATCAACACCTCCTCCTCGTCCTCCTCCTCGTCCTCCTCCTCGTCCTCCTCCTCTTCCTCCTCCTCCACGTCCTCCACCTCAACGTCCTACAGATCAGTAGTATGACTCATCGCCTCGGGCGGGTTCCCCGCAAGACTAGGTGTCACGTTCATCGTTACCAGAAGGGAACCACGAGAGAGAGACTGCAACGAAATCACAATTTCGTTGAAGCGGCAGTGTTCAAATGTAGCTAGCATGCAGACTGAAGCATGCCAGGCGCAAGATGCAAGTGTGGTGGTTGGCAGTAGCGATAGAGGCACGGAGGGGCCTCCATAGCTATTTCACGTCACCCAGGACAGAGGCCTTAGTCTGTCCACAACAAACTATTCTTATTGGGCCTCATAAGCCTGACGTTACAAGGGAAGACTGTTAGGTAAGGGGGGCAGTAACATGTTATTTCTCCAAAGCATTCCCAAACTATCCCAACCAACGCTAAATATCCACCCTAAGCCGAGCGTGACAAAAAGCAACACCGCTAAATGATAAATAGGCCGCCCCAAAATGTTTACGAAAGAAAGAACGCCGGCATAGCCATGTTGCAGAACCGCAAATTCGTACTCAAATTCAAGCCGGCGACGTCGGAGGCGGCGTAGCCATCAGACTGGCACCCATGCGCACAGCCCTCTCCATCTCATCGCGCATCGTCTCAAAGACCGTCTTCGCCTTGGCCCTCTCCTCGTCCAGCTGACCATCGAGCGACCCGTTCTCGAAGCGGATCTGCTCGATTGTCTGTTGGGCATGGCTGAGTGCCTTGTTGACTTTTTCGACTTCCGCCTTGAGCTCCTCCATCTTCGCATCCTTGGTCGCTGATGATGATCCGTGTTCTTGGCTAGACGCTTCGGCTTCTTCCAAATGTGTCGTTTGTTGACGATGCAGTCCCGTTACTTGTGCTCTCAACTCTTCGACCTGTTTGAGTGCGCGCCCCAATTTCCCCTCTAATATTGTCACCGTTATGTCCTTCTTCTTCATTGCGCCGACCCACCCATCTATGTCTGCTTGTCCCTCTTCAGTTTCTCTTTCCAGGTTTTTCTTCGCCGCGTCCAGCTCCCCTTCCAGCCTCTGCGCGAGCTTCTCAAGTTCTGAGATATCTTGTGTGTACCCTCTTACAGAAGCCCTCAACTTGTCCATTCCCGATTCCAGCTCGCGAATTCGACCATTCCTCAGCCGCACTTTGTCCTTGAGCACACTCAATTCCCCGCGCATGTCGTCCATCGCATCGACGCGCGCGCTTAGCTGCCGCTGCAATGCTGTCTCGGTCTCGGCGTACTCATCGATGACGTCGTCACTTTCGCGATTTTGTCTTGCAAGTTCGCGCAACCTGGCCAGCAATGCGTCTAGTACCGCAACACCCCCTGCGTTGAGTGGCAAAGTGCTCTCACCGGGGGCGAGGTATTCGAGCTCGAGGCGTGCAGCGCGAAATGCACTGGACAGGGCGGCAACGGTGTCAGGACCGGGAAAGCCGAGTGTGGCGAGTGAGCTCTGCAGGTCGGCGCGTGCCGTCAGAAGGCGGGTCAGCTGTGCCTCGAGATGAAGGGTAGGCGAGCGCAGGCCGAAAATGGCTTCGGCAGCGGATCCACCGCCGGGAAGAAGCGGAGTGAGCTTGGCGGAGAGGCGGGTGGTCATGGATTCGTAGGTTGCGAGGGTGGAGGTAAGCTTTTCAACTTCGAGGTGCAAGGAGGCGAGCTCGTCCTCGAGCTGTTCCTTTTCTGGGTCGGGAAGCTGGACTTGTGTGGTGGCATGGGAGGTTGGCGTTGCTAGATGTCGGAAGACTGGTGACCTGAGCCGGAACAGAGGACTGGTTGTCGACGGTGGAGTTAGAAAAGAGTGCCTCGCATCTGTCGCTCGCCGTGATGGTGTGCTGCAGGCCAGCTCCGCCATGGTCTCGTCACTGAATACGTTCTCGTCGATCGTCTCATTATCGTCGAAATCCACGTCCATTTCGACACAGTCGCCAGATATCTGCTCCGCCTCCGTCGACCTGCTCCAATCGATCTCGGTCGCCTCACTGTCGACACTGCTCGCCCTCCCAAGCGACGGCGCAGGCGTATTGAGGTTCCGCCGCAGCCTCTCGACCTCTCTCTTCAGATCATCGATGCTCTCGTCTTCCTCGTCTGCGACCTCTGTCTCACCTGACAGACGTCGAATCTCGGCATCTTTGGCGGCGAGCTCTGCTCGCAGGGCGTCTAATTCAGTCTGTGTCTGCTGTGCCCTGCGCTTTTTCTCGGTGGTGATGGCATGCATCTCCTCGCTGAGGCCATTGCGCCTGATACGCCGCTTTACACGGCCGTCGAGGACTTGGCGTAAGGGCATGAAGGTGACCTCGCCTGTGTAGCCTGTGTCTCGGTAGGGGCTGAAGACATTGGTGTGATCCGTGGAGGCAGAGTTGCAGGAGTTGCGTTTCTTGGTGCTACCGATGCTGGTGGTGCCTGGGGTGAGTGTGGTGCGGCGGATGAAGGGAGTCAAGCCAGTGCTGGCGCTTGCGTGGATGTCCTTGGTGAAGCCCGGATCCGAGAAGCGAACGCGTTTGCTGCTGGCCCGGGTGGGTGTTTGTGGAGGCGTGGGCTGGTCATGGCCGGCACGAGCAGTGATGCTTCTGCGGGTGCGCCGCAGTGCGATTGGAAGGTCGTCGATCATGTTGAAGAGTGGATCGCGAGGATGCTGAGGCCGGAATTGGGTCGATGCTCCGTCGGTGTGTAGAACGTGGAGTACTGTGTGAGTAGCGAAGCGAGAAGGAGGATCCCACGCAGCACGAGGCAGAATTCTGGGGCAAAGAGGGTGGTGATGTTACTACTGAAGAAAAGGAAGGAGGAGCGGTGGAGCTGAGGAAGGGGGGTCCTTCCCTCTTCTGTGGGAGAGCAGCGACTTCCTTGGGCCACTTTGGGACTTCTGCAAGGGGCAAGCGCGTTGCGACAGTTGCGATGCCTGCAATGTTTGTTTACTTGTCTCCCAACCGGGTTAAGCGCGCGGACCCACCCGCCCCTCCTCCACACTTTTTCGCACTTTTCAAGCCCCTGCCGCTACTGTGTAAAGACGCGGCTCTCCCCCACCCAACCGCTGTTGCTGAGACAGGGATCAGCTCGGGCGCATGCGCTGGCACTTTGCGACTTGCCACTTCCAATCCCTGCACCTTCCTCTCCATCCTGTGCATGTCGTGCTTGCCGACGCCGGCCTCGATCTGCATCTGGACCGTCTGCTCCGTCTCTTCCACTTTGGGCGCCAGACAGATTTGATGGCAGTAACTGGCGCTTATTCTTTTTATATCAGTCGCCGACTATCCTGCCATGATTCGACTCTGGCGGCGTCTACAACTTTCCGAGGCTTGCTAGTCGCGGAACACAAGAGTCGTCTGAACACCATCCGCTGCTCACCAAGCTGAGACCAGTTTGGCTACGCGCCGTCCGTGTCGCACCACTTGCAACAGTCCAATCTCAGAGCCATCTCGAGACTCGCCTCTTGAGTCTTGAGCAGCCTCCCATCCGGCCCTACATGTTTTTGCGCGACGACTGTCACGTGGCTACTATGCTCCCTCTCCTGACGATGCTTGTGCAGCTGAGGACACCGCTCCATCCCAATGTGCAGTCAACCACATCTCGGCGAAGAAGCTTTCCTGGAAGATCATGACAGCGATCCCCCATACCCGATCCGTCATCTAGGACCATCACGCGTGCACGGCTCTTCTTGACCCGCGACCTCGTGCAGGCAGCACTGCAGATCCAGCACGGACACTCAATGTGCGCCAATTCACAGCATACTGGATGGCAGCTACCTCAGTGCAATCGTTTCAGGCGAGCATGATGGAAACATGAATGATCCGACCAACCCGAACATGGAAGTCTGCGGCCCCACGCTTTCCCCGGACCTCCGGTGAGCTCTGTCTGGCACAATGCTTCGAAATGTACGAAGCCGCTTCGAGTTTTCTTGCCCAAGTCGTTCGGAGTGTTCGAAAAGACCTGGACCTGGGCCTGGAGTACGGTGCTTGCTATATGTCAGTACTCAACGTGGAAGGCATGTTAGTCGCGTGTTTGATGGCCTGCACTCCCAAGCTGGACATGCGCTTTCGACCGACAAAGCGTCTAGACTCTGCGTTCGACGACTCTACGTCAAAATCAGATTTCGATTAGTGGATCGACGAAACACGCCTGTACCCACCGTTGCAACTCACACCTGACCCAACGCAATCGCAGTTTGGCCAAGTGGTTATACCATACTCCGAGAGTTCAGCAAAGTCGTAACTACTCTGCCAATAACTCTCACTCCATACACTGCGGCCCGCCTTCAGACGTGCGCCAAGAGGATACATCAACAGTTGGGCATCCGGATGCTTGTCCCGAGTAGCGCGGATGGCTGGATGAGTAGCTGGCATACCGAATACTATCGTCTCAACTGGCGCACACGGTGATCAGATGGCCCCAATATTGTGGATGACACCTCACGATCGCCGGCGTGTTTTGAGCTGACACTGGATCTAGTCCAGTCGACAGGATGCCCACCCGAGTCCTGCGTCAGGACCATCATCCCAACTTTGACAGACCAGTCAGTGGCATTCTCGCCATTGGCATCGTCCGTTCATAGACACCTTGCTGCTCGTTTCTGCTCCATATGCCCGCTGAAATTACCGAAAGCAATGGCCGCAAAAGCACCGTCGGCCTCAGCGTCAATGGTCTCAGAGCTCCATCCTGTCAAAGCTCGGACGATGATCTCGTTGCTCTCATCTGATCGTCAAAGCAATCTATCGAACGGTCGGCAGTCATCCGCGCGACGGAAGGGCTCAAGCCGCCGATGGTGTGGACTTGGAATGCCACCAGACTCGTCCCTCGGCGGATGATGATCGCGTACCCGGCGCTGTCGGAAGCTTGGACAAGGCTGCCGCCTGTCAAAGAGCTTGGCTGTTGCTTGAAGCAAGCGGCTTATGCCGAAGCCCGCGCGGGAGCGTTGCTGTTGGTCGTTCTCTCTGGCAATGCATCCACGGCGATGGTGCACATGGGCGCTGGGCAGAAATCGTCCGGCTAATAAAAGGCCAGATTGGTCTAGGCACGAACACGTGCAAACTGCATACTATTTCAGATGGTCTGTCGCAATGAAAGATGCGTTCGCTGGACTTATGCTTTGTCCAATGGAACACTGTCTCGTCCGAAACAAGAAAATGCGACGCTGTATCCCTGCTGGCGTTTCGGCTACTCGCCGTCTGCCGGAGCTGAGCTGGCTGCCTTAGTACACAACCTCATCTTGCTGTGGAGTTTATGTTTCGCGGTAGAGGCAAGATGCCAAGCATCGTTGGGCGTTTGAGATCGATACTTCCCCACCATTGGCCAACGCGCTGGGATCAAATCGCTCTTTGCAGAATAGTCTTGGTCGATGATCCTGAGGACAGTGACGCTATCTACACTGTCACGCTCCCATCACCAGTACCACTGAGTCCTGGGCAGCTTGGCCTGTCATAAATGGAACCCTATCGCTTTTTCAAATACTCACGCTTCATGCGCTTCACGCTGCCTCACACCGGCTTGTAGCTTCGACACCTATTCGCCCTCCGCGCTGTCAACGCTGTCGAATTGTCAGCTACCAGTCGCAACATGGACCCACTGAGGCAAGAGTGGCAGCCTCGCGGCGCCCGCAAAAGGCTTCGATTGCGATCAAACATTGCTCAGCTGCTGGGCGTGACTCCAACTGACATCACAAAGAGTTATATCGCGCCGCGGCCGGTTCGTCGTCAAGACGGCGTCGACGAGACTGGAAAAGAAAAGGATGCTGGCACCCAGGGCAAGGGCAAAGGCAAAGGCAAAGGCAAAGGAAAGGGTGAGTCTTTTGTTTTTCCAAGCCAGTCTGGGGTGTGGGGACAAGTTTAGTAACGTTTGCTCTCCTGGCACAGGCAAAGGCGCTGCTCCTGCGCCGGCGCCAGCGTCGTCGTCTTCTTCCGGGGCCGGCGTTGTCCTCGGTCCGCAGGTGTCAATTTCAAGTACGCGTTTTGTGTTTCCTTTGTCCCTGGCGCATGGGTCATTCGGTCAGCTGCACGGGTATGCTAATGGGGAGTTTCGTCTTTAGCCGTACCCCCATCATCAACGGCCACACCCCCACCACCCCCAGCAGTCACGTCGAGTACAGCTCCGGTGAACACAACACCGCTGCCTCCCGCCGCAGCAATTACACAATCCACGTCGAGCGTGACTTCGTCGAGCACGATTTCATCGTCCATTGCGCCGGTCACGCCATTACCGACTTTGACAAGCATACTGTCAACTATTTCCGATTCGACGCAGTCGTCAGTCAGTAGAGTCTCCCGTGTGCAAGAAGACAGGTTGTTGACTGGCTTTCAAAGCCACTGACCACCACAGTTGTGATTCCGTCAACGAGCACCGAGACGTTGAGCACATCCGGGGGCACCCTTGGCACATTGCTTTCCACAAGTAGTACCACCTTGGGTCAGCCTGCGCCAACGATCAGCGTGGCTGCTATAGATAGTAGGGGAAGCCTTTCCACCGAGGCAATTGCCGCGATAATATGTACGTTTAAAGCTTGTTGAGAGCCATCTGGCTACTGACAATCATCTAGCTAGCTCAATAGCCGTCTTCATCTTCATCTGCGCCGCCATCTGTTTCTGCTCCCGCCGGGCGCGTCACAAATTCTTCGCGCAGCGCAGATCCACGAAATCTTACCCATCTGGTTCAGCACGAAGCATCTCAGCCTTCTTCAACCGTCGAGTCTCAACGGCCAACACCGATCCTTCGAGATCTCTTATCAGCGAGGCTGAGTCCATGCAAGAAACCCGTAGCCTGAGAAGTCCGTCTATTCGTAGTGCGGTGACCCCGGAATCGGCGAGCACGGGGCTCATGACTGTCACCCGAGCCTCAAGTTACCAGAAGGACAGTCACAGTGGTATTTTCAGCGGCCTGCGTCAGCATCCGCAAACACTCAATTTCGGCAGAGCCTCGTGGATTTCGGCCACCTCGGGTGGGTCTTGGACGACCAGTCAGGCCCGAGCATCAAACCATTTTGACGGGTCGCGTCAATCTGAGCCGTTCGAATATGAGCCGGCCGTACTACCCACAATGCCAGTTGGCATAGCTTATGGACCTCTGCCGCCCCGAGCGAGTGATGCGACGCTCACTCGAGATACTATGTGGAACTCATCGCAAGATCTTCCCATAACGCCCGGGGCTCGTCATATTCAGGGACTGTCACCTCCGCCGGGAACGGATAACGTTCAAGTGCCGACTATGATATACTCACCGCCATCATGAGTGGCAAGCTTGAGGGGCAGAGTGGAGAGTACTAGTCGGGATCCAAGTACACGCGGCTCGAATGGGTCTAGTAAAACCAATATTGCAGAGTTGGATGACTCAAACGGGCTGAGTCTGGTGGAAGTGACGGATATTCAGCGGCCAGCTCCTGTGAACTTGGGCCCGCATGCCAGCCAGTTCTCTCAAGCGTCAGCTCCAGATTCTGACGCAGCTAGCTTTGAGTATTTCGCATGGAATGAAGGTGCGAGTGAGCCTCACGCAACGGAGACCGCAATATTCGGCCTATCAGCGATTCCAGGGCAAGACAGCGGGCCTTGGACAGGATCTTATGGGAATAGAAATGGAAGAAATTACCCAGGCATATGGCTAATGATAATGTCATAATTGTACATCAAGTCGCTCACGGCGGCCAAGCCGCTGTCCTCCTTCCTCATCATGAATGACCCAAGATGCTGTTAGCTCTGCGGACCATATCATTCTCGTCCTCACTGCCATCGGCACGCTCAACGAGCGGCTCAAGGCCGAAAGAAGCGAGTCCCTCCGCACTAGCCACAGACCTCACAAACGCCTCGTCCGGCCGGTCCACATGCTCCGACTCGCCCTTGCCGCCAGGGAAATCCGGGCCCGGTGTCCCGCTCCGAAACGCGTCTCGCATCCGCGCAACGTACTTGGCGTTGAGCTCGGTGGTGGGGCACACGGGGATGTACATGACGCTCGAGTCGCCGGCGCCCTTGTGCTCAAAGTCCACGGCGTGGATTGCTAGGAAAGGCGCACACACTGTCAGCGCAAGTGTCTTTGCGAATATGTCAGAAATCCAAACTTACTGTCACAATGCCAAACGACAAAATCCCCCGGCCGCACCCGCGGTACATGCACCATCGTCTTGCCCAGCTCCAAATGCGGATGATGCATCGCGCCCCACCGCGGATACTCCATGCCAAACCCAGGCGTCGCGCCATGGATCTCACTCGTCATGTTCTCGCCCCCCGTAAACTCCCAGTTCGCCCCATCAAGCCACCCCTCACCGGCTTCCTCGGCGCCACGTCGCGCCCGAAAGAACGGCCGCAGCAAACTATACGCCGTCGCGAGCTTCAGCAGCGGATTGACCAGCAAGGTCCCCTCGCGCGGGCCCACGGCGCTCATGCTCAGCCAGCCCTGGAACATGCGGAACGCGGTCGCCGCGCCCAGCCCGTTGTACAGGTCCGTCACGGTGTTGACGCGTGTGCTGGCGTTCCATGGGTCGTAGTGCGTGTCCCAGGCGCCGGCGAAGACGGCGTCGTAGGTCCCGCCGAGGCCGTAGCCGGAAGGGTGCCAGCGCTCGACGGAGCCGCCGTCTTGGTGCGGGCCGAGGGCGAAGGAGGCGTCGCCTGGGGTGCGGATGCGGAGGCGGTCGGCGTAGGTTAGGAGGTGGGAGAGGGAGATGGGGGCTGGGTTGGGGTTGTTGGTGGGTGAGGAGGAGGGAGTGGTGTGCCAGAGGGTGCGCATGAGGGTTTTTTGGGTGTGCGTTAGGTTTGGGTGGAGGCGGGCGCGGTGTTGGGGCGCGGACCAGTAGAGTTCCCATACTTGGGGGTTGGTGGATGGGTAGCCTGGTGGTGTTAGTAGGAGTGGCTTGACTTAGAATGGTGGTGTGAAATGGGCTGAGCGTTCTGGGGATGGTGCTGAAGGTGGTACTGAAGAGAGTGTCGAAGGCTGACTCACCTTTGGTTTGTGGGTTCTTCCGGATATACTCGTCCAAGTCGAACTTGTACTGCCTCGCCTCATCCTCAGGAATCACGCCCTTGATTACAGCCGCACCGCGCTTCTTGAGCTCATCTTTAGCGCTATGGAGGTCCTCGTCCAGATGGCTGAAGCGGATCTCGGGAATGATATGGGAGCCTTGCTGGGCCACAATCTCATTCTCGACCTTGAGCTGCTCCAGCAGTCGACTCCAGCTCTGCTTGATCTTCTCTTCTCGTCCCTCTACCAGAGCAAGCTTGTACCGCCTGAACTCATCTGGCAGCGGCTTGTCCTTGACGCCGGATAGCGTTGCGAAGGAGTCGGATATGTCGCCTTCGCGCTTGTCTGCGCCTGCGGCTGTTTGCATGCATCGTCTATTGAGGCTTGTTGCCGAGCAACGTCGACGTCGAAGCCGTGGAGCCACTCGCCTGGTGGTTGTTCGGATCATATTGTCCGGGCCGTGCTGGATGTGGCGTCGGATGTCCTAGTCATTGACTTGCAGATGGGCAAGCCGCCGGGAATAGCTGGCCCTGAAAGGCGCTCCGGTTTGAAACGAGTTTTCGAAAGAGTGACAAGTCAGGCAACGGTCGAGAAGGTGGCTCGCAACTGTATTGCTTGCTTGTGAACTCGTGATCCTAAGGAACCTCTGCTCCGGAGGCTGGAGGCACCGATCATCTTTATATCGGCCAAAGACTGCTAGGCATTGAAAGTGAGCGCGGAAAGTTGGTGCATCGCTGCGGCGGAGCTTCCGCTTTGAGACTGTGTAAGTGTGTCAGGAGGCTGTCGTCGTGCAAAAGGCAGTCAGACATACTCCCCGGATTAGCGTTACTCCCTCTGACTGTGGCTGCGTGGTGGATGTATTCTCCGCATCTGAGGAGTAAGTGGGTACCCTCTAGCGGATCCGGGGAAGTGGATTAAGGGTGGGTAGAGATCGTGCGGCGGAGCATCCTTTCTGGGCGTAGCATAGCCCCAAGACAGAGCCTCGGCGGAACTCCCGGATCAGGACGACGCCCGACCTCATCTGCCCACGCCCAGCGCGCATGGCCACGACTCGTGTCGACGACAGCGAGTGTGCACAGCGCCTCAGATAGAGCTGAACTTCGGAAGGTTTCGACTCTCGTCCATCCATCCCAAGCATGACCAGGAGGCAGTGTGCCCCCTCAACTGTCACCGCGCGACGTCGCCAGCGCTCCCGCGGAGAAGCAAATCCCAGTCTGGCCTGCGTCGTAGTAGTGAGATCTTCGCGGCGCGAGCAGCAGCAAGAAGAAACATACGATTTCCAATCAGCCCCCCCCTCTCGAGTAAGACCGACGACCAACCCGCTGAATTTGTCGCCGCCACTCAAGACTAAGCGGAACACGGCTCCGAAACAAATCGCATCACCGCTCCACAAGCTTTCCGCTTCGGTCAACTCCGCAACCTTGGGATGGAGCCCCAGCACCAGCAGCAGCAGCCGCAGCACCAGCCGCAGCACCAGCAGCACCAGCAGCACCAGCATCAACCGCACGCAAGCAGTAGCTCGCCGCCTTTCGTGGCAGCCTCGCCCACGTCGGCGCCTGGCATCAAGCGGCCAGTCAAGTTCGTCGGCTCCGACGAGGACGGCCTGCCGCTGAAGCGCCGCCAGGTCCAGCAGGCATGTGACCCGTGCCGTAAGAAAAAGGTATAAACCATGACTTCATAGATCAAAACATTACCTGCAACACCGTTGGCTCGTTGGCTCGTTGGTTCTTTCCTTGGATTTGAACCTGCTAGCACACGCGCGCCCAGTTTGGGTCGAGCTGACTGACACGGCTTTCTCCTTTGCAGAAACGTTGCCCACATGGCTCCGTCAACACCGGCTTCTCCTTCATCCACAACAGTGGCCCCGTGCAGCAGCAGCAGCAGCAGCAGAGGCCAGCCTGGTCGCCGACCTCGGCGCCACAGCAACTGTCCAAGACGTCGTCTCGTACTAGCAGGCTGCCGCTCTCGCCCGAGGAGGAGTCCTCCGAGCAAAACGATGAGGCCTCATCTGCAGCCCTGGTGGCCTCACAGCTGGTCGAGCTGTCGGCGTCGCGGTTCGTGGGCGACTTGAGCCCGGAAAGTGTCCTGATCGAGGCGACCAACAGAGAGTCTGCCGAGACGCGCATCCAACGGAACCGCTCAGAGGTAGGCGGGTGGATGCGCGACGCCGGCCGGGCCAGCGTCGTTGAGTCGGCGGATGACAGCGACGAGGTCGGCGGCCGCGCGGCGCGCGGCGAGAGCAATGCGTCGAGTGCAGAGAAGCCGCCCGGCGGGCCCATCACCTTCGGCGGGCGGCTGGACCGGCCGCACCGGGATGTCGTGATGTCGCATCTGGCCGTGTCCCCGCCGGAGCGGGAGTACCAGCATCTCTGCAGGATCTACCTGGACCAGATCCATCCCATCCTTCCCATCATCAAGCAGTCGGATGTGCTGTCCACGCGAGGGACGGCGAAGCTGTCTGCTAGGCAGCTTGTGTTTAAGCAGAGCATCGCGCTTGCTGCGGGACTGGATCCGTCGGCGTCGAAGTACCTGCGACTGGAGACTAGTGGACCTGTCTTGTCTGCGGAGGACTTCCACCAGAGGCTGTCCAAGGCCATCTTCTCGTCTCTCGACATCAACGTCCTCACGGACAGGGTCGACCACATTCGCGTCCTGCTGTTGATGTTCTTCTACTACCAACCCCGCCAGGCCTCGGACAGAGACTTCTCGCCGCTCATATTCAGCCAGGCGGTGCACTACTCCCAGAGCCTAGGCCTCCATCTATGTGAGTACGGTAAAGGCGATGGCAACGCCGACGCCGAGTGTTTGTTCTGCATTATTTGGGCCCTGGACCGGCTCAATGCATCGTTCCATGGCCGGCCGTGCCTCCTGCACCACCGCGATACCGATCGTGAACTGGATGAGTGCATCGCGAAGCAGGAGCAGCCAGCGTTTCGACTGTTCCTGGGCGTGGTCAAGATGCTGGACCGCGTGATCCATCTATACCGTCCGCGCAACGACGGCGTCGAGTCTGTCGAGATGCCCATCTTTGAGAGCATGATCCTCGAGGCCGGCGCTGAGCGGCTTCCCTCACGATTACTCTGTACGTTCCATATCAAACAACAAACTTACAGAGCCTTCAGCTAACACCACCCGAGCAACCGTCGAAATCTTTTACCACGCCGTTTCCGTCCTCTCCTGCCGCGAATCCCACGCCACCACCAGCACCACAACTCCCGCGCCAACCGAAGGCCCCATCACCGACACCACCTCTTCCACTGGCCACCTCCCCCACCCCAACATCAACGCGCGCCGCTCCCTCTCCGCCGACCGCATCGTCGACGCCGTCGCCGCCGCCCTCGCCCCCAACAACAACCCCGCGCTCGCCGCCGCCGACGCCTGCATCTGCATCCTGCCCTTCGTCGCCTACGCCGTCGCCCTATCTCTCTCCGTCGCCTACCAGAAGATGCGCTACTCGCGCATCTCCATGTACCGCCTGCGTGCGCGCGCCCACTTCGAGGAGATCGTGGCCCTGCTGCAGCGCGTCGGCGCGCTGTACACCGGCGCGCGGGTGAACGCCGCGCTGGGCGTGCTGATTCTGCGCGAGATGGACAAGACGGCGAAGCAGCTCGTCACGAGCTCTGCGCCGCCCACTGCGACGAGCGCTGGGGCTGGTGCTGCTACAAGCGCTGCGGTGCTGTCGTCGCCGCCGCCGCTGCCGACGCCCAGGGACGAGACGCATGGGGGGCGTCGGACGATGTTGCCGCAGGGCGTGCCGGCGGGGAGTGCACCGCGGCAGCAGCAGCAACAGCAACAGCAGCAGCAGCAGCTTGTGGCGAGGGGGGTTGAGCCGGTGGTTGTAGAGGGGGGGAATTTGACGCCGTTTGCGTCGTCGCAGGGGGATAATACGCCGTCGTCGTCGTCGACAGGCCAGGCGGAGATGGAGCGGCTGGCGCCGGGACACCATGGTGTGCCGATGGGGAGTGTCCCGCCCACTTGGGGAGATTTATCTGATATCGACCTGTTTGTGCATTTTGATCCAGGCTTCGACTTGAGTGCTGTTGATACGGCGCTCGAGGCGAACTTGGATATGGGATATCCGCAGACGTGGACGATGCAGTGGCCTGAAGGATGATGGTCGAATGGGAAGGTGTGGTAGAAGCGCTGCAGTGCGTGGGTTCAGTCCTGCGTTTGGCTCGTTGAGATGACTGGTAAGCTTCTCCTCGCTTTTGCCACTCGTTGCGACGATGGTGCTTTGGTCGGAGTATCCTAGCTAATCAGTCCTCAAGAATTACAAAGTGTGCCTCGGTTCTACGCGCTGTTTCTCGTCGCATATCGGTGGAGCGAACCGAAGCCCAGTGTGATGCGTCACGAGATCTCGTCGCGTGGTCTTCACTCGATCGCGCTCATCAGCTGCCCATAGTACCAACAATGAGACCACAACAAATCATCGAAGTAGTCCAGCTCTTCCGCCTCATCTCGACATCGCACTTCGCCAGCGAAACAGTCATGTTCGCCAGTGCCAAAACGTGAGTGCCGGTCACGATTCCGGCGAACTATGCAGTCCGCTTCGCCAATGGCTCGCGCTGTATCATGTCGCATCGCACTTCGAACGAGCCATAGACGAGTCGACAACGTCGCGTCGCAGGCGTGCAACAAGGCCGCTGATTTGTCATTCTTCGAGTTCGCACGGAGAAGACAGACATCGTATGAGGAAGGTGAGAGCAGGTCCTGCTGTGCACAGACTGGGTTTCGATTAGCCTTGAACCGATGTTACGAGGGGGCATGTGACTGGTGGGCCTAGCCTCCGAGGTGAAGCGCCAGGACTGTGCGCTTCATCGTCTGGACATAGCTTGGTGATGGCATTGTGGGCGTCCTCGACTTGTGATGTGAGACAGGATAGGTCGAGACGCTCAGCTCTGGAGACTGTGGGTGGTCCTCATCTTGTTCGCACAGTTAGACTCGGTAACTGAGATGGCTGATGGGTGGAGGTATGTGTCCAAAGCTAACAAAGTTTAATGGGCTCGCAGTAGTGAAAAACACGTTCAAAGATGTCCACTCTCTGCTACTATGCAACTAATATTATCAGTCCGCCGCACTTATCTCTAGGTACGTCTGCTCAGTGGACGAAATCGACTTCCAATGCGCACTTCCAAGCTAGCCGCAAGAGCAGGCACAGCAATGTTCCGCAATTTGTCTACTCACACACTATGTTAAAGCATGAACATGTTGGCTCCTTCTTCCGGCCTCACTGAGACCTCGCTGAGAATACGAACATAGGGGTTCACGCGCCCTCTTTCGTTCTCCCTCAGCACATGAACTTGGTCAGCGCGCTAAAGGCGTCCATTGTGGCGCTCATCGTGGCCCATGCAAGCCGCCGGTCTCCTCCTTCACCGGACCTGTTCACCGCTACAGCATGTCCGCCATTGTTGCCCCGAAGCGCACCAGTCATGGGGTGGCAACAATCAATACGATGTTATCCGTTCTTGTCTGGGACATAGATCCTGCACGTACGGGCGTTTGTGAAATTTCGGCTGAGCTCGTAGCTAGGCCAGGCGAAGATATTTTTGTGCGGCTCAGCCATGAGATCAACGGGATGAGCTCCATCACGAAGGCGACATCGTTTTGCATTCCAGCAAAACCCCTAGAGCCCTCGTCTTCCAAAGACGCGACAAGCGTTCGCAGAGTCTACCGGAGAATAGCCGCACTCGTGCGAAAAGCGGTCTTGATCCAACCCGTGGGTCGACGTGGTTTGACGGACATCAGACCATCCTGAGTTGACAGGTTGTAGACTTGGGCTAAATGACAAACCGATCTAGAATACGAAAACTTTCGCGAGCATACACCGAGATAGGGATTCGGCAAGAATTTACTGCCTCACACGCTCTTCAATCGTCGAATGGCTGGGCTTTGCCACTCCAGCCTGCCATGCCCAAACGTGCAGTGGCTTGCCTGACATAGTTTTAGTCGGACCTAGAGATACGATAGCTAGGGGAAGGGGCGTTATGCTGACTTTGGCCATGCGGTCTCCTGAGGCCTCTTGATCAGGCACTCGATGAAGTGGCAGACAGGAACACGATACTGTCTTTGGATTTTAGGTACGCATAATCCGGGCTTGCTCCAAGTTGACTCAGACGACAAGCGCGACTCGCTCGCAGTTCCCAAGCTGCACAAGACACACCGAGCAAAAAGATGCGGCTGATAGCCTTGACGCCGTTTCCAACCGTGGCCTGCCTATACGACATGCCGAAGGCACATAATCACTCGCCTGCGAACCAACATCATCACTCATCCACCCGAAGCTTAGCCACCATCGTGAACTATGGAGCCGCTAAGCATCCCACAGTAGTATTGTGGACTTAGACCCCAGCCCAATCTGCTCATGTGCCGTCATGTGGCACTCAAGCTCGGGGAAAAGGGACGTGTCAAGAACAAGCATAACGTCAAGCGTGAATGTCAAAATCCCAAAATAGCATTTGACCAGGTTTGCTTACTGCCGGCAGCTACTTGGTAGGACGGCACCGTCTCGTGACCGTAGCCGCATCTAGTAGGGCAAAAATCGTAAAGGCGCTTGGCATTCTGGGGCGGAGCCGTGATGTCCCGGGTCTCTTAAGCGAGCGGCGAGCTTGCCGGGGCCCTTCTCAAGCGCAGCTTTCTTTTTCTTCTTCGTCTCAGCACGAGGTGCTAGTTACGACGCGACGGGTTGTTAGAACATTCCGAACGTGTGGCAATTGCAAACTGCCACTGGCTGTGAGGCTGGCTAAGGCAAACCATCGGGCTAACTACTCATGGAGTTCTGGTTCCTCCCGTGAACAACGTTGCAACTTGCAGTGTCAACAGCTCGTGTTCCGTCTTGGCGAGGCTAACGTCCTTATGGGGCAATGAGCGACTGCTTTGGACTGCGCAGAGGAGGAGCTCATGACGTTGTGCGTACTATTTGCGATCCGACAACTCTGCAAGTCATAACAAGAGGATCGTCGAGTAGTCACTGTCGCTGCATATATAATACCAGTTCCTCGTCCACTACATGCCCCCAAGATCCATTCTATACCTTCACACACAACTCATAACACCAAACTTCATCAGATCAGACACCAACACCACTCTTTCAACATTCACCACCCATCACAACCATCAAAATGCAGTTCTCCGCCTCCCTCACCGCCGCCCTCTTCGGCGCCACAGCCTTCGCCGCCCCGTCCAGGCGCCAGGCCTGCAAGCCTGCTGACGACGAGCTCACCGTGTACAACATCAACGACTTCACAACCCGCAAGTACGACGGAAAGACCGTTGCGACCGTCTTCTTCAACATCGCCGCGACCAACGGCGGCACTCTCGACTTCCAGTGCGTTCCGTACGACCCGGTCACCAAGGCTGGAGCCCAGGAGTTCGAGAGCACCAAGGTCTACGCTTGCGGCGAGAACTCGTCCTTCAGCTTCAGCTACGATGTCGAGACCACTCAGCTGTTCTTGTGGCAGGATATCTCGGTTGAGTAAGTTTTCCACAGGCATCTGTTAATTCTCGGTGTACGCAATGATTTGGCTAACTTTTTTGTCCTGCAGTAACACCATTGGCGGCAACATCGAGACTGGCGAGCCCATCTGCCGTGCTGGTGGATCGAACGTCAACGACCTGATCTGCTCGGTCCCTGCCGTTGTTCCTCTCAGCATTGCTTTGACCAAGCTGGGAGAGTAGAGAAGGACATTGTTTCCGGGCATAGCTCGCGGAGAGCCGCTCTGTCATGCATTCTCAAGCTTCATACCTAGTTAAACGACATTCCTTACTTGCCGATGTAATAGTTCAATGTACATACTTGTAGACATGGTCACATTCAATATAAACCAGAAATCCTATTTGCACGTGTCGCTCATCCTTTCAGGCCGGTTGTTGACCGATATTCAGTAGCATTGCCCATGTCTGGTGAAATTGCGCTGACGCAAAGCCCCAAACAACGGTGTCTTGGAGCGTACAAGCCTACGAGGCTTAGAAAAGCTGTATCGTCATTGGATAGCTAAGCTCCATGGGTGATGGGCATTCACTGTGCTCGGGAATTGGAGGCAATACAGCCAGCCAATGATGTTGTGCTTGCGATCGCACTTCCGATGTGCATCTGCGGACGAGGCTGCAACAAAGCATACTATGTATCTCGCCTATTTGAGTCATGACATGCCTACGGCGTGCACAAAACTCCTCCTTCATCACAAATGTCGTATAAACATCTGCGATATTGTTACACTAAAGCACATGCTGGTCGAGGACTACAATGGCGTCCAGGCATCCACGAACGGCACGGTGGCCGAAGTTTGTGGTGAAAAATGGCAGCGGGTCAGAATATTGCAGCCAAGACTCAAGAATAAAATGAAAGTGACATGTGAGCAGACTGCATCTGTTCTCAGCCGGATTTACGGACCTGAAGCACTTGCATCGGAATTAAGTCTTCCACTAGCAAGCTTTTGCCAAATTCATGTGAAGAAGGATGTCACGAGGAAGCCTCGGCAATGTCAGTTCCGCAGGCCTCTCTTTAACAGGAGTGTTTCATCTCGGTGCTCGAGAGAAACAGCTGTGCATTACACATACCAGTTTCCATCATGAATTCAAAGAACGGAGCAGAAGTTATTGTCAAAGTCCCAGTGCTTATTGTCGGAGGTGGCCCGACGGGCCTACTCACGGCCTACCTTTTGTCTCAACTAGGAGGTAAAAAGAATTCCACAAATTTGACTCAGCGTGACGACATACTCACACCCATTTGCAGTCAAGTCCATGATTGTCGAGAAATATCCTCAAAGACTAGCCGCCCCAAAAGCTCACGCGCTTTGTCCGAGGACACTGGAAATATGCCGCCAATTTGGGCTGGACACGGCGGCCTTGCGCCGCCTGGGCACATGCAGAGACGACGCGTATTGGGTCAACTTCCTCACGAATCTTAGTGGAGAGAGAATAGGTGTGTTGCCGTATGAGCGAATGGATCCTGAGGTCTTGAATGACACGCCGGAGGTAAGGTCTTTTTTTCCGGGGGGGGGGGGGAGTGTATTTAGCATGTGTGGCTCATGGATATCGGTTGCAGATGATCCACAACATTCCCCAGCCTGAGTTCGAGGCATTCGTTGCAGAACACCTGAAAGACGATCCAAATGTGGAGATCAGAAAAGGCGTTGGCTTTGTTTCTTGTGAACAGGTATGTCACACCATCGCACACTTCTCGACGGTATCTGACATATCGACAGACCGCAGACCACGTCGTCACCAAAGTAGAAGAGCGAGACACAAAACGAACTTTCAAAATCCACTCAAAACACGTAATCGGCTGCGACGGCGCCAAAAGCCAAGTCCGCAAATCGCTCGGCATCGAAAGCGAAGGAGAAGACAGCTGTGAGCAAACTCCCGTCATACCACATCCGCCTCACCCTGAAACTCGGCCGCTGCTGACACCCTGATTCCTAAAGATGAGACCATGATGACCATCCACTTCACCGCGGACCTCCGCCCAGTCGTCAGCAAGAACGTCGGGATGCTGCACTGGATCACAGACCCCGGCTGCTCGGGCTTCATCATCGCGTACGACTTGTCGGGAAACCAGGTGCTTATCAGCAATTTCGACGCTGAGACTCACCCGCTCGAAAGCTGGACTGAGGAGCTAGCGCGCGAGACTGTGAGATCTGCCATTGGGCGTGATGATGTGCCTTTTGAGGTTTTGAGCTACCGGCCGTGGGTCTTGAGCCGGAAGGTTGCCAAGCAGTATCACGTCGGCAATGTCTTTCTGGCGGGTGATGCTGCGCATTCGTTCCCGCCGACGGGTGGGCTTGGACTCAATTCGGGACTGGCGGATGTGCACAACCTGGCTTACAAAATCGCTGCCGTTCACCAGGGATGGGCTACGCCGAAGATCCAGGAGTCGTACGGAGCGGAGCGCAGACCCATTGCTGTGACGAACGCGTTGCAGAGCATCAAGAATGGGAAGAAGATCTTTGGATTTCTCAAGGCGCTGGGTACGGCCGGTATCAGAGACGTCCAGGAGGCGAGAGCGTATCTTCTCAGGAGTGTTCACGATCCCGAGAAGCAGCAGATGATTGCGGATGAGGTGGAAGGGCAGCGGGAGCATTTTGACAACGTGAGTTCGAGACCCAGCTGCTTGCAGACCACCGTCAGCTTACTTGTCTCTAGCTTGAAATCCACATTGGATATGTCTACGGGCGCGATGAGCCACCGGCACATGCCTCCAAGTACAACCCCAAATTCGAGGCCGGAGCCCGTCTTCCCCATGCGTGGATTCGCGTGATTACCCCCTCGGATTTGCCCGCCATCGACTTATCGTACGTGAAGGAATTCTCCAAGCAGGATGCGGAAGCTCGACAATACTCGACGCTCGACCTGTGTCCGTTCGACAGTTTCACACTGATTGTCGGAAGCCGCACAAAGTGGGCAGCAAGCTTCGAAACACTACGAGCTTTGATTAGTCCCCGCGGCATCAAAGTCTGCTTGCAGGTCGCTGGAGAGGATTTTGTCTTTGTAGACCAGAAACCAGTCGACATGTATGCCGCGAACGCTGGGCTTAGCGTTGGCGGTGGTCTGCTTGTAAGGCCAGATCAACACATACTCGAAGTGCTGCCTGCGAAGATTCAGCCCCAGGAAATAGGCACGGCAATTTTGAAGCACTTGGGACTCTAGATGAAAGTATTTGGTCGATCGTATTTATTTTTAGAAATATCCTACGCTTTCAGGCATCACCTTGCGATATTCTCAGCATGGCTCAATCTTGCGCCTGCTCGGCTTTTAGTTCCGCACTTGACGCCGCACCAAATTCCCACGCGAAGTGTCTCGCCCCGGGAAGCTCATCTTGGCTGAAGCTACTCGGGCTTCTACTCCGCCGGCGGCAGAAACGCGCCGAGGTAATCCAGCTTGCCCAGCGGCACACCCTGCTGGCGCAGAATGTCGTAGGCGGTGACCAGGTGGAAGTACACATTGGGCAGGCTGACGAGCCCGAAGACGTCCTTCGCACGCAAGCCGTTCGGGTATCTCGACTCAAGTGGGCCATACCTATCGCACGTTAGATACAGATGTTACAAATTAAGAGGACAAATCCTTGCTCCCCGGCGCATTCGCAGCGGGCTGGCTGCGATCTGAGTTCATGCAACTTACGGCTTCAAGATCTCGTCCTCCCTCCCGTTGAGCTCCTCAGGCTTGACGCTCTTGAGCAGATCCTGAGTCTTCTTGATAAGATCGTGGCAGCCGGCGAAGGTCTCCTCGGCGTCCGCCCAGTCCTCGGCCGGCCGCGCTGTCATGTTCTTGATGGGCAGCTTGATCATATTGACCACGGTCTTGATTTGGAACATGAACGGCAGCATGTCGTCGCAGATCTTGGCGTTGATGTACTCTGCAGATGCGTCTTTGCCATTTTCTTTTGCGTGCGCCTCCGCCTTGTTGAGGATGGCATCTAGGGAAACCAAGGCCTTCGTGTAGAAGCCGATGTAGGTGTCGTAGAAGGTGAAGCCGGACATGTTGACGATGCTGGAAGTAGAGGTTGATATCGAGAAAGAGGACTGTGTTGATGAGACGACATATCTACGTAGGCTCTAGGGAGATATTTATATCTGTAAACAAGGTTTCACGATCGGAGGTATCAAACTGTCGCGGCACTCGGATGGGGTTCCGTTTCTGGATTCTTGCTTTGTAATGTTTCACGACTGTGCGAGCAAACACGCAGTATCACTATCACTCCATTCCTCACTTATTGGCATGTCTAGGCCGCTGCGTTCATGCTCACGGCCATGTCAGATGTCTCCCGAATCCCGGCTGATTTGTGCTTAATAATCACCTGGGCAAAGCCCCCCTGTCTCTATCCATCGGATTACAAATCCAAGTCGAACATTAGACCGCGGCCTCGGGACCGATCGTTTACGCAATATTTGTGGACGGAATATAGGAACCCTCAGATCTTCCCAGGGTGGCACGGTGGAACAGTTATGCCGGCGGATGATCCCTGGGGGGGGGTTCATGGTATTTATTTATTTTATTTCATGCGGAAGCCGGCCAAGGGTTCTTAGTCATCTTGTCAACGAAAGATGTTCATTCTCACCGAGGAGGCTTTGACAGCGTCCAATTTCAAGAATGACAATAAAGGCTTGGATCATTCATCAATGCGAATCGGGCCTCGTGGACGGTACGGGCCGAGCCTGCGTTCGATCTTGTATGCTAGACCGTACCAACCGGTCGGGATTGTGGCTGGATCCCACGATTGCGCGATCTGTCAGGGCAATTCGCCATCTCATACCTTGATTTCGAGGTGGTGTCAGGGATATGCGGCCTTTGTCCACATATTGGGACCAGAGATGTACTGCAGCCAGATAGTATTCCTGAAGGTGGAGACTTCTGTTGATGAACATGGACAGCATACAGTATTGATGCTGCTCAGAGACAATCAGGTATCTACGCAAGTGTCCGCCATGAGCGATTCAGGGCATCCACGGAATCTCTTTACACACGGCCCCAGAGACCCTCCTTGGTCGTAGCCTTGCAAGCAAAGGCCAACAGCCCACCAAACAGTGACATGGCGCCACTGAAAAGACAGACCGCATCGTACCCTCCATACATACTGATCATGGCACCACTGATGGGCGGCCCAATCAACGCACCAACTCCAGCACTTGCCATACCCATACCTATATAAGAGCCAATATTCCTTGGGTCGGTCGGGCAAGTCGAGAATGCAGCTGAGGCTCCTGAGACGTTGGTGCCCGACGCGAAACCAAGAAAGACAGCATAGGTGATGAGAGCCGCAGTGCTGTGCGCACTGCTCATGCAGAACACTGCGAATCCTGTTGCGATACTTCCGATGGCGAACGTGTTCAGCTTTCCGAAACGGTCTGCCAGAACTCCGGGAACGATTCGGCCCAACGCTGATGCCGCATTCGCTGCTGCGAGGAGATAGCCAGCTATGTCATCGTTCATGCCTTGGTTGACGGCATAGGTCGGTAAGTAGAACCAGGGTGTGTAACAGCCGAAGAGCACAAAGAACAGGGAAATGAAGAGCATGACGAAACGTGGTTCCTTGTACGCTGTCCAGAGGAAAACTTTGGTCTGCAGGGGCGCGAGTCGAGGTTTAACGGAAATGGTAGCAAAAAGCATTAGGGGGAGAATGACGAAGCCGATTATGCGCACAGCCCAGCCAAAGCCGACAGGAGACGCGTTGAGCAATTTTGACAGGAGTGTGGGTAGGACGATGCCACCAAGCGAGGCACCAGAAACCGCGAATCCGAGTGCGGCAGCACGATGCTTTTCGAAATGCTGAGAGACGGCTGCGAATGCAGGAAGTTGTAGGAAGCCCATGATGCTGCCCATGAGAGCCCCTTGCACGAACATGATCTCCGTATACGTCTTGCAAAGAGACAGCAGCATAATGGACACGGTAAATAGAAGAGCCGAGGGATAGATCACCTGGATGGAGACCATGTCAGTCTGTGCTCTGCCCAATCTCTCCCAACGCTGACGAGTTGTAACCATACCATGCAGCCATAACGATCGAATAGTGGACCACCAAGCATACCAGCAAAGAACTGGAGAAATGACTGTAGGGAGCCGATCCAAGATATCGTGGACGGAGAATGATCTTGGAGCTGGTGCGTGAGGTAGTATTGCTCGAAGGTGCCGAAAGAGTTGGCGAGCCCTAATGTGCTGAAGAAGATGCATGCCGCACCAGCGGCGACAAAACTTGCTCGCAGCCCACCTTCAGTCGCGTCGTCATCTTGTGTCTGCTTTTCTTCCCGGCTGTCTTGATCGGAGGAGGAGGCCGGGCGGTCAGAGCATACCATGGAGCTCATATTTGTGTCCCGAGAGCTTGGAGTTGAGCTATTTGCAGCAGAGCTATGAGTGGGAAATTTAACGAAAGAATGCTCAAGTTGCTGAGCGCTGTCCGGTAGCAATGTCGAAGTGCTCGTGCTCGGCCTAGACGACCCTGCGGTCGATGCGACCAAGGCGGCGGTGGAGCCACTCGCTCGATGCATCTCGAGCACAGTGACGTTTGTCATCTTGAGGAAAGGCAAGTGCGCTGTGATATTGTGGATTGGCAAGAGCGGAGGCTAGTCCGTAAGTTTTGTGACTGCCCGGGTCGCTTGGCTGATTTGATGCCACGTCCCACGGATCATGGCACATGATACAAACACGTAGTACGATGTACATGCCATACTCTGTCAAAATCTCGGAATGGAGAAGCTGTGGCCAGTGTGAGCATATCAAGGGAGAGCAAGCGAGAATCTTTACTGGTTTTTGGCAAGACTTGGACCCAGGAATTTGGAACTGGACCCAAAACAGCATGGACTTGCACAACAACATCTCATGAATGGAGAAGTGTGGTGCAATGATGTAATGAAAATCTGGTATGCTAAGACATGTCTAGCTTCTAAGATTCTGAAATGCGCCTGATCATGAAAAGTCTGGTCTAAAGATGATTCCAAGCTTCACTCTTTTCAACAACAAATGTGGAGGAACAGGCACCGCTGACCGTCGCCGCGTATGTGCCGGCTTCCGTCTTCCAAGCAAGTCCCTCCTCATCCCAGTAGCTGCATGCCACAAGCAGATCCACATCAATATCGACTTGTGTGGATTTTCCAGGCTCCAAAAGCACCTTGGAGAAACCTTTGAGTTCTCGCTCGGGTCGCCACACTGCTGTCGTCTCCGGAGGCGAGACGTACAGCTGGACAACCTCCTTGCCGGCCACAGAACCGGTGTTCGTCACTTCCACAGAGCACCGAAGCTTGTTTCCGTCCACTTTCGCGGCGAACTTGTCATACGCAAAGGTAGTGTAAGACAGTCCGAAGCCGAAAGGGTATCTTGCTCTCTTCGAAAGCTCCTTGGCCCGGTATCCCATAGCCACGCCCTCGGCGTAGTGTAGCTCACACTTGCCATTCTCATCCATCTTTGGCGGGAAGTTGCCGAAAGAGGGTGCGTCCTCTATCGATTTGAACCACGTCGTTGCCAGCTTTGCACTGGGATTGGTGCGGCCCGTGAGGATGTCAACTACGGCCTGTGCACCTTCTTGTCCAGGGAAGTGCGCGTTTAGAATTGCATCGACGTCGTCAACGAACGGAGTGATGTCGATGGGGTTGCCGCAGTGAAGCACCAAGACCGTCTTGGAAGCAACCGCGGCGACGGCTTTGATCAGTCTGTTCTGGTTTGCCGGCATGTGCATATCGACCAGGTCGAAACCCTCCGATTCGTGTTGCTGGTTGCGGCCCGCGTAGATGATCGCCACGTCAGAAGCTTTGGCTGCCTCCACCGCGTCGGCGATAGCGGCCTCATCGGAGAGAAACTCTTCGAAACAGAGAGTTGCGCCATAAGGCGTTGGCTCACCAACCATCATGGGCCGAGACTTGACAACGAGCTCGATGTCGTACGATGTGCCGGCTTGCATGGGTAGCTGGAGGCGGCTCTCCATCCGGATGGGGCAGAATAGGGACTGTTCCGTGTTAACATCTGGTGCCGGACCTGAAAGTACCTCTTTGCCGTCAACCTTGAGGGTGAAAGCACCCGTGACTCGGACAGCCAGTGTGTGATCACCGCTGTTCTGAGGTGATAGCGTGGTGGTCATCTTGAGGTGAGAGTCGGCAAGATTCAGACCAGGCTTGTAATTGGCAAGCATGGTCACAATCGGCGCGTCCTGGAACTCTTCCAGAAACGGCTCAGACGCGTCGCTGTTGAAGTACGCGACGTCCACGCCTTTCTTGCCGTTCTTGGCTGATAGGATCTCGGTCGGTGCCATTGGTATGATGACGCGTGTCCGGACCCCCGGCGAGTGCGTAACCTGGTCTGGGTTGCTGTGCGCCTTTTGGAGGAGTTCCAAGGGAATGCTGAGGTATTGCGGCGTAGCGGAAGCACTTCCTCCGCCTGTGACCACAGGGTTTGTGGCAAACTCACCCACAACAGCAATCTTGAGTGCCTTGGCCACATTCAGAGGAAGGCTGTTCTTCTCATTCTTCAGCAGCACAATTCCTTCGGATGCCAAGTCTCGCGCGATTTTGTTCGTCTTCTCACTTATCTCGGACCGTTCAGGACCTTCCGAATGGCTCTCCCGGGTTCGATCACGGAGCTCCAGAAGTCTCAGCACCGACTCATCAAGAGCCTCTTCTTTGAGGTTTCCTTCCTTGACCTCCTTGACGAGTCTGCCTGCCCTCCAGATGGGAAACGGCATCTCGAGGTCAAGACCAGCCTGTATGGCAGGAATGGTAGACACAATTCCGAACCAGTCGGACATAAACATGCCCTTGAAGTCCCATTGCCCACGGACCACGTCTCGTATCAGAGGGTGCTCTCCGCAATAAATCCCGTCCACTTGGTTGTAACTAGCCACATACGTTAGCACAAGTTCTGACAAAAAGACAATGTGGAGCCACTTACGCAGTCATGAGCCCAACAGGGTTCGAGTTTCTGAGCAAATGCTGGAATGCCGCCAAGTATATCTCCCGCACTGTTCTGCCGTGAATACTTTCCTTTACATCGTACTTCTTCCTCAATGTCTCGGCATCATTGCAGACCAGGTGCTTTGGGCACGCCCCAACTCCGTGCTTCTGAATACCATTCACAATGGATGCAGCCAATACACCAGATATCAATGGGTCCTCACTGAAACATTCAAAGTTCCGCCCGGCCCTAGGGTCACGGTGGATGTTGAGTGTCGGTCCCAGAACCACCTGCGAGCTCTTGAGCTTGGCCTCATGAGCCAGGGTCTCTCCTAGAGTGAACATCAGGTCCGTGTTCCACGTTGACGCCAGACATGTTGTGTTGGGGAAGCAGGCCGTGGTGAGGGAGCCATGGTGGTGAGAATCATTTGCTCTGATGCCGTTCACCGAATCTACCGTCTTCAAGGGCGGGATACTGAGGCGAGGCACACCGCCTGCAGTACGAAAGTCCTTGCCCGAGAGAATGGCAACCTTTTCCTCCAACGTCAGATCGCCAGCCAGGTCTTTGAAGCTGGCCGTTGTCATTTTGCTGGTATGTCTGGTGTGTAATGGGACGTTCCGTGCCGTGATAGCCTGGTTTGACAGCGCTTAGTTGGTACTGTTTACTGAGCCGGGAGGTAGATCGACGAAGGTAGTCCAGTTCGTATCTACATGCGTGAACGGAATATTCGAAAGAGCCTCTTTTGTCTGTTCTCAGGAGCAGGCATCAGCACTCTTACTAAATCCAACTCATTTTTATCACGACTATGCGATACGTGTCGTGCCTCGTAAGCGAGTCACGATAGTATATGTACGGAAGTGCCGGAGAATCCGGGGTGTCGGTAGCGTGATGTGTGCACCGGGTCATCATCCGCATCTGGGACGAGTGCACCTTTACGCATCTAGCGGCTGAGAGACAGGTTCTTCAGCTCCCCACGCATCCCAGACTTTCGCCCGCCTCACCAGTGCAACCCTCGACCGGTCAGTCGGACAACATGCTGCATAGTAGACTTGTCGGAATATCCGATTGCCCACTACCAAACGCCACAGAAGCGTTTGGGAAATTCCGGGCGCGCTGAGACCCCTGACTTCCCCGGATTCTCCAGCAGACAAACACGGGGCCATTGTCCCACACGGGTCGACTTGTCCGGGGAAGTGAACAGGGGCTACGGCGAATACCATTTCTATACAGGACGAAAAGGCGGAGAACAAATGATAAGTCTAACCAACGTGAGGGATTATCCTTTGACCTGGTGGTCAAGGAGAATCTGCTTCCTTGGCTCTAACTTGGCAGCCACAATCTTTAGAATTATTACTTACATTGCTCTTCACCACGATAACTCTGAGTTCCTCCCGGCCAAAGACTCTTCTATATTCGGGCCATCCGGTTTTTAAACTACCAAGATTTTTATCCTGTGTCGCGAAGCCCCCGATATAGCAGTTATTGCTCCCCGCGCAAAATCTGCAAGCCCCTGACACGCAAACTTCACGGCCACCATCGACTCAAATCCGATCGACGCGCAGCGTTGACACGAGCAAGTGTCTCTATCATTTCTGGCGTCGACACCATGGCGCGAGACGCAAGCATGGAGGCAGACGGGAAGGTCATCCCGGTGGAGAAGACGAAGGCGGTGCACGATGAGTTCCCAGAGAACGGACCAGATCATACCATGACTCCATGGCAATGCATCAAAGCCAATCCCAGGATCGTAGCGTACACGCTGTACGCAAACATTGCTTCACTCATGATCGGATACGACAACTTGTCACTGGCAGTATGCCTCGCTATGCCAGCTTTCCAGTATGTTATACTTTACAGTTGTGATCTCCACGATCTTTGTCCCATGTCCTTCATCACTCCGATAGAAGAGCCAATATACTAATACATATCTCTTTTCTTGTGTAGACAGACCTTTGCCGTTAAAGTAGGAGCCGCTTACACAATTCCCGCATACTGGCAGTCCGCATGGAGTGCATGCTACAACGTTATGACCTTGTTCGGGTCACTCGTGGCTGGTCAAGTCCAAGATTGGTTCGGTCGTCGCATCTGCTTTCTCCTGGCCATCATTGCCTCGTCCGCCGGTGTTGCTGTGATCTTCACGGCCAACGACCCAGCCCATTTTCTTGGAGGCAAGATTCTCACGGGATTTGCCTTGGGTTTGGCTTTGACAACGGCCCAGACTTATGTCTCTGAGATTACTCCAATGCCCATGCGTGGCATTGCTTTGACTGTCAACACTATCATGATGGTTCGTACTCACGTCCTCAATCTATACCCCATACTTGCGAATGGCTTAAGCATGGCTGACACGGGCAGAACATCGGATTTTTGATCGCCATCTCGGCTACATACAGCAGAGTGGCCATCCCATACCAGTCGGCCTTTCGAGTAAGACAACCTTCTTAAACCAACATCATCTCACAATATTGCCAAGACTCTAACATAACACCGTCAGGTTCTGTTCGCCGCTGCATGGGCCTTCCCAGCCGCCATGACTGTCGGTCTTCCCTTCATCCCTGAGTCTCCTTACTGGCTTGTGCAGAAAGGCAGACACGATAAAGCCGAGCGCGCGCTCGAGAAGCTGTCCAACGGCAAGGACAATGTGCCCTACCGGCTGGCCGAGATCATCGCTGCCGAAGAGCATGAGCGCCTTGTCAGCTCCCAGTCGTCCCAGACGAGCTGGATAGACTGCTTCCGTGGCGTCAACGCGCGTCGCACACGCATCATTCTCATTCTACAGTACATGCCCCAGGTCATCGGCGCCAACTTGTCCGCCAACGCTCCCTACTTTCTCAACCAAACAGGTCTCGATTCCAACACTGTGATCATGCTCATCGAAATCGGCATCGCCGGCGGAGTGTTCAGCTCGTTTCTCAACGTCTATATGATGATGAAGCTGCCCCAGCGTTCATTGATGATCGGAGGTATCGTGCTGTGTACGGTCGTGTTCTTGATCATGGGAATCGCCGGCTGCTTTCCCCGTACCCAAACAAATCTTCTGTAAGGTTTTTTCTTTCTTTTTTCCATCGCTCTACTGGTTGTCGAGTCAAATTTGTTGCTGACGATTCACGCGCAGCATTATCGGCGCTGCCCTCCAATTCACCCCACTAGCTTACGGCCCATCTGCCGGTGGCGCCATGTCCGTAGCCGGCGAAGTCTCGTCCATTCTGCTGCGGTCCAAGTCCATGAGCATCGGCATCTCGTTCCAATACTTCTGCTCCACGGTCTGGCTGATCGTCCTGCCATACCTTTTCAACTCGGACCAAGCCGACCTGGGCGGTCTCATTGGATGGATTTTCTTCGCGATGGGATTGATGATGATCGCCGTGATCTGGTACGACGTTCCCTCGACCAAGGGCAGGAGCTTCGAGGAGCTGGACATGATGTTCGAGGAGAAGGTTCCGGCGAGGAAGTTCTCCACATGGGTCGCGAACTCGCACCACACGACCGGTTGAGCCGCGTCTCAGGGTGGGAATGTTTGATTTTTGTTTCTTGAATTGCGATGTAGTTGAGCGAAGCGGACCCTATGCCATGCCTTAGAGCTTCGGAGGATTTCTGATAGTGGTGATTCCACTTTTGCAGATAGCATCAATTTTTGATATGCCATTATGCCATTTTCCGAGAATTGACACGTAGTAGATAACGCGAGCGTTTGTACGCGAGGATCTTGCTCAGGATGGTCGATGCGAAGATCGACAGTGATGCCGACATTGCTGAAAGGATCGGTCGTGCAAAAGATGGCGTTGAACACAAAATCAAGAGAATGAGAAAGCAGGGCCAGCTTCCTCCCCTGGCCGTCGATGAGTAGTTCAGTCGAAACTCACTGGCTTTATCAACCAAACCGCTGCTTCATTGGCGGGGCAGAGAACGCTGCAGTCAGCAGTCTAGTTGAGGCTTCAGGGCCCATCTTCGCGTTTCCACTGTCCCAGCTCTCGCGAGTTGGATAGAGTACTTGCAACATCTACAGATTTGGACAGTCTGGAGAATATTCGAGGGCTACTCTATCATGTAGGTAAAATTGCTCCGTGGACATCACCGATGACCTCGCTAATGCCTTTTTCAGCACAGTACCTAAAAAGAACCATCAAGGGATTACTGGTACTGCAGCCGCAGCCATAGCACACAGTTCTAGGGGAGGTCTTCAGCGATATTTGCTAGTGGTTTGTCACATGCAGTACTGATCGAATGGGACGGGCTAGAATGTTCGGAAAATATCGACGAAGGCACGAGCGCCTGTCTACAGACTTGCAAGATCGATGAAAGCTTCAAATCCATATATATAAAAAAAATATAAATAAAAAAATTAAAAAAAAGGGGAGGGGCCCCGAACACTTACATACATATGCCCGACCTGCAGTCCTGCCAGTGCCCAGGAAAGTTTTCTGTCGAGACTCGGCTCACTCAATGCGCTAGCAAAGATGTGCCAGAACATGCGACGGGGTTAGAAGAACTAGCAACCGGGATTGAGGATACATAGACGCATTTAAAGCAATCGTGAGGCTCTGCCACTTGCCACTAAGAGACGGTGATATTCCGCTGGGTTGTTTCGATGTCTTCCAGTCACGGTTGAATCGTGTGACGTCTTTAGGGTTGGGGTTGCAGGGATCATGGTCAATTGCTCTGCCACTCAACGCGTCCCAACTTTATTTCGAGACGCGACGGGCTCGACAGACGGAGCTTGTTTAAGCAGTCACCATTCATACGCCCTAAAGGCCCCTTCGACATTTACAGTGTCCTTTAGATTCGCTTGCCAGTATCCGCAAACCAGCCGCCGCAACCATGAGCAACCGCTGGAACCTCGGTCTGCCCTTCTCGAACTGCGCAGCGGAGAAATGCATCAAGCGAGAAGGCCTTTCTAAGTGCAGCGCCTGTCACGCTGTGAGGTGAGAGCTGTCCTTTGGGCTAGTGTTTTGGACCAAGAGCTAATAATGCCCCTGCTTCCATCAGCTACTGCTCGAAAGACCACCAAGTCGCACACCGCCCAGCCCACAAGTTCCACTGCGGCCTCATCAAGAAGTTCCAGGCCAAAGCCGACAAGGAGGAGGCTCTACTGCGCGCCCACACCGACGAAGGCGATCCTTTACTCCCGGCGAACCCCTTCGAATCCATCGTCGGCCAGTTCTACTTCTGGAAACCCACCAGACCTTACTTGACGGCCCTGTACGATGTCGTTATTAACCAGCTCAACATCCGCACTGGCGAGGCCGTCGAGGGCGCCCTCAACAACCTGCTCGAGATGCTGCGGCTGTGTCGTGGCGATAACATGGGCATACGCAGCCACATACCTGCGCTGTACCTACGGCTTGGGAGGGATCAGGATGCATACGACTTCATAAAGTGGTACGCCGAGGTCTCGCCCGACTTTCCGTGGCAGAACAATGAGGTGCCGATGCTGGACATCAAGGGCGCGGATCCATTCGAGCCGCTGGACCTGGAGAAGGGCGCATTAGCTATGGACCTCAGCTTTAAGGTAGCGCTGCTCCTGCTCAAGTCGCGCCTATTCGTCGACATCTCGCTGCTCGAGGGTTTCCTGCAGAAACTGGGTGATAAGGCGCCTGCCGACAAGATGGAGATCGTCAAGGAGGAGGCCATGACCGAGACCCTTCTCAACCGCCGGGACATTGTCGAGGCTGCGGACTACACCCCCATTATGGCCAACCTCCGCCGGCAGATGGTCGACATTTATACGAACATCCAGGAGCACAATAAATTCATCATCCCGGCGCTAGAGGATCCTACCAAGTACTCGAGCGCGCAGATGCAGATGTACACGCGCGGCAGCGAGGGCGAGGCGATTAATACGTACCGATATTCGTGGTACTCTTGGGCCGAGTGTCCACAAGTTCTGCAGCAGATCCTGCCGTTGCTGAAGCAGGTGCACCGCGGGCAGATAGCATGAGAAGCGGACTTGTGTTAGATGGCTTTCTGTATCACAGGACCATTCGGGCTCGCCGAAATCAGGACACTGAGATGCAAGTGCTCGGACGATGGTAGTGTGCCAGGGACCGACATATTCAAGGATCGATACCTACAGGAGTGTGCGCCATCTGGCACTTTGTCAGACCAAGGGGGATGTCCCCTGCCTTTCTGACATTATGGACTCAGTACGAGTGAGATGACACAAGCTACGAGATGTCGCGAAGGGCACCTTGCAGGAGGACACCATTCTCAGCAAGCCACCATGAAGTAGCCTGCTTCGCAAGGTCGACGGCCTTCAACATCCACAGGGAAGCAATGGCAAATGGAAAAAGAAGATTTGAAAACAAGCTTCGCACACAGGTTGGAGCAACCGGTCATGCTGCCAGGTGAGAGAGTTTGGCGCTAGTCTCTGTACTTAATTTGACTACTAGTTCTCCTTTCGGCCTTTCTTTCCCCATGCTGTCGATTGTGTGCCCTTCTCAGTTCTCTCTTTTGCTTGTTTTCTACATCTTTTCCTGTGCACTTTTGTGTCACTGTTTTCACGCTTCTTTCGATGTGCTTTCTGTTCTTGTTGAGGGGCTGCTGGGTGGCTAAGGTGAAGGCATGGCAAGGACCAAAGGAGAAGTCTCCTTCCAAGAGACTAGTAGTTGCAACTCTCCATGATGTATCAGTGGCTTCCTTGGTTTTGGTCTCGCAATTACTTTTTGCCAGTCCCGTTGATTTCTAATGAGCACTTTGCGCTGCCCTGCATAGCTTATCCCTTCACCCAAAATATCAGCAGGTACACCGTCCACCCAGTGGCACATCGACGCTGCCAGCCAAGCTCGGAAAGACTCGACCGCTACGTCTGATTAGGCCGAACAATCCCCGTGTGCACGAGCCTAGTAACGCCAACGGCGAACGCGAAGCGAGCTAGCTTGACAAGCAGCTCGCCAATCAAGGCGTCACCAGCATCCCACTCTTTTCTGAACCAATTAGTATCATGGCAATAAACCCGTCGGCATCTCGGCTGCGCGTGCAAGGAACCAGAGGACCAAGGCCGCGGGCGCGAGGCTTAAAGCAGCCGTTGGCCTCAAGCCACTGCTCCTCGACGTAGTGCCGAGCCGTACGAACGTCAATGCTAGCGCATATCTGGCGCATGGGCGGACCGCCAACACCCCCGACGTCATCGTCCACTCCGTCGCCAGCGTTTTCGGCACCCTCGATGAGGTCGTTTATCGTGCGGTCAGTGCTGTTCCTGATCAGCTTCTCCATGTCGAGAGGCGTGTCATCCTCAGTTTGCCAGGCGTACTGCGCCATCGTGTCTACGCCCATGTTGCATCCGTTGACGAAGGCTGTCACGCGTCTGGTGTGCTGGATGTCGACGAGGATGTGGTCGTCGTCGCCGTCGGGTTCGAATAGTCCGGTGTCTATTTGCTGGTGATGGGTGTTGTGGTCCTCGCAGAGGCGCTGGTGGTAGCTGCAGGCGACCCACTCTGGGCGCGAGAGGACGAGGTTGAAGGTCGCCTTCTTGGCAGCGTTGCTCAGCGGTTTGAGGGTGAGGATGAAAACATTCTAGTCGAGGGCAACGGGTACGTCGTGGTTTGCGATGATGGAGCTGATGGCGTTGTCTACTCTCACATCGGAAAGTTTGCATATGTACCCCGAGGATCAGAGCCCGGGACATAGCTAGGAACCTCTTTGATCCCAAGCTCTGTCGCCCAATGTTTATTCTTCCAGCTTTCATTTCACAGGCCGCTTCCATCTAAAATTCTTCATTCCAACCCACATTCTCCCAGAGTCTGATTTTCATAGAGAGTGTGGGCAGACTGTCCACAAGCAACCTCCAAATTCAACCAAGCTCTTACCACACACAGGCTACATGGAGTCAACAAGGTGCAACGTCCACCCTCATAAAATGGCAGAAGTGGATCGAGAACCCGAGAAATTCCAAGATGCCTTCCAAGGTTGACTATATGCAGGATCGCAGGACACTCATCCATACCTCACGCTTACCCCGTCCTCCCTAAACCAGTCATCCGCCGCCAGCGACTCCTCCGTCGACGCGTAGTTGATGATGGTGCTCTTCATCATAGTATACTCGCTGAACGCATCCACGCCGTTCTCACTGCCCACCCCACTCGAGCTCTTCGTGCCGCCCCACGGACTACTAGGATCATTGCGGTGGTGCGTATTCACCCACACAATGCCCGCCTCAATCTGCTCGGCCACGCGATACGCTCGGGAGAGGTCTTTGGTCCAGATAGCCGCGCCAAGACCGAACTCGCTGTCGTTGGCTAGTGCAATGGCCTCTTCCTCGGTGTCGAATCCCACAACGACCACGACGGGTCCGAACGCCTCCTCCTTCCAGATTCGCGTCTTCAGTATGCTGTTTCCGTTCACCGACGTAAGCACCGACGGCGGGTAGAAATACCCCTTCGCAAAGTCCGTGGCATCGATAGAGCTTGTGCCCATCATACGAGTGCATCCATACACTGCGGCAGCCTCCTCGCCACTATCCGTAGCCTCAAACACGAGCGCCTCGACATTATTCAGCTGCTTCTTCGAGATCAGCGGGCCCATCATCGAGTCCGGATTCGTCGGCGCACCCATCCGCCTCGCGATGCTCTCCGCTTTCGCCGCAAGTTTCTCCACAACCTCCTTGAAAATGATGTTCTCCACGATGATCCTCGTCGCCGCCACACACGTCTGCCCGCTCGCGACAAATGCGCCAAACGCAATGCCATTGACCGCGAGATCAACGTCGGAATCTTTAAAAACCACCAAGGGCGCCTTACCGCCTAGCTCCGCTGTATACCGCGCCAAATTCCCACCCACAATACTCCCAATCGCCCTACCCGCCACCGTCCCACCCGTAACATCCACCTTCCGCACCAGCGGATGGCTCACCAGCGCCCTCCCCGTCGTAGCACCATACCCAGGCAACACACTGAGCACGCCCTCCGGCACACCCGCCTCCCGCAACAACTCCCCCAACCTCAACGTCGTCAACGGCGTCAGCTCACTCGGCTTCACAACAACCGAATTCCCCGCCGCCAGCGCCGGCGCGATCTTCTTCACCGCAATCAGCAGCGGGTGATTAAACGGCGTGATCAGCGCCACGACGCCCAGCGGCACGCGATCCACCCAGTTGTGCAGCTTGCCCATCGTCGGGAGCACCACACGCTCCTCGGTGCGTAGCAGCGCCGCGTAGTACTTGAACCAGCGCACGAGCGACGGCACCTGCGCGTTCATCTCGCGGATGGCGCGGCCGGTCTGCTGGACCTCGAGGGCGATGAGGTCGGGAAGGGCGGTGGTGAGGAGGGCGGCGCAGCGGTCGAGGACGTCGGCGCGGTGGTGGCGGGGCGCGCGCGACCAGGTGCCGGATTTGAAGGCCGCGTGGGCGGTGGTGATGGTGGTAGCGACGTCTTCGGGGGAGGCGGAGTGGGAGTGGGCGAAGATTGCGCCGGTGGAGGGGTCTTCGATTGGGATGCTGGAGTGGTTAATGAATGAGTGTGTTGGTGAGAGGAAGGTGGGGGGGGGGGATTCCGCTTACAGCTCGCCGCTCCCAGGCTGGGACTTGCCCCCTACCCATAGCTGGGCTGCGGAGGAAGGATCAGCCATGGTTGATGTGCTGGTCTACTTGAATCCAAAAGTCGATGAATGTGATCAAGCAGGCCGAGCATCCCACCAGAGCATCACCTGAGCGACGTTGAATCTCACGTCGCTTATCGCCGGCAACATTGTGGGTCTTGAGCCTTGATTCGGCAGGAGCGGGAGGAGACCCCTGACCCCTGATCCCTAACCCCTACTGTAAATCAATCGGGCCGTCCCGAGAGTGGGTGCAGTATCCTTGCTCCCTAGCAGCCTCGCAACTGCCTAGTTGATGCCGAAATCTATTATGGAAGTTGCAGGTCGCCACCGAATACTCAATTACAACCATCCGGACTGCCCACTTTTGGAAGAACTACCTCTGCGATAATCACCTTTGAGACCACCATCTCCTACCACCAGTCTTCAGTCTCAGACGCGGAACAGGAAACTTGTCACGGAGTCAGTTGCGCCGGGCTTTCTGAGGTTCGTTGGTCAATCATCCTGCTCTAATGATTCGAGACCCAGTTGACATCTCGGGCAGCTTCCTCGGCCAAATTTTAAACTGTCTCTGTTTGGACCTTCTCCCTGGTTGCGTCTTCCTCCTCCCAACGCCTGCCTAGCCCACCAAGTCCCTTGGCTTGTTCGACCTGATACCAAACTTCAACACCCAAGACAATCATGTCGAGCACTGTCCACGCCCTAGGCTCACCTCACCTAAGCCTACAGCGTTTGACCACTTCCGATTCCAGCATGTTGACAAACAAGAGTTCCGAAGGACCTCCTCCAATCTACCGTTTGCCGGAGGAGCTGCTTATTGAAGTTACAAAGTATGTCCGAGGCTCCTGCGAGACCTCTGCCGCAGTCTACTTGAGGCTAAAGCGAACCGATCTCTGCAACTTGTCACTGGTCTCGAAAAAGTTCCATCCCATCGTGAACCCACAAATTCAGCACTCATTGGCCCACTTGGATGTATCGATACGCTGTCCCAGCTCCCATTCCTGGCCAAGCTGACTCTCGGTCTACACATGCTCAGGCGCCTCGACCCCACGACATGCACAACCAGTGTTATGAGCGCCAGCTGCCTCCCGTCCACTTTGACCCAGCTGCGAGTCTTCTTTTGTTTTCTATGCTGCCGCAAAGTCGACAAGGACATAGATGTATTGAGAGGAGCACAAGAAGCGCATGATCTACTCGACGATCTCGCCAATGAGAAACACGATGGAAGGTTTCAGCGGCTGAGCAAGGTCACGATCTTCTGCAGAATGCCTTTCTGGACTTGGAACACCAGAAAGTCGATCGACGACAGTTCTCAACTGAATGAGAAGGACGAGGTACGACAGAAGCAAGTGACGGAAGATATTGGCGAGGTCGAAGAGGAAGACCAGGTCGCGGGGGAGAACAAGCTGCGCTTCGGCTCCTTCAACAGTATCGCAGCAACCTTGCTCTCCTATGGTGTGCATTTCGAGGTAGAGGCCACCACAGATTACTGCTGTCAATATGGACCTGTCCGGTGATCAAAGTCCACGGAGCCGATCGCATCTTGTCATGCAACGACAGCCTGGTACTCAATACGGAGTAGCGTTCTCCGCTTGTGTTCCCCTTTCAGGACCCCCCTGTCGGACTCGCAACAGTCATGAGGTCTTGGGGAAACGATGAGACGGATCAATCTATTTAAACCAGGCTTCACGAAACAACCGTGTCGCCAACTTGATTGGTCTGAGGGAATTCTCGATCTCGGAGACTTTGAGGATACAAGAGCTCATGCAAAAAAAGCTCGAAGACGGGGCAGTCAGAGGTGGATTGCGGAGTCAAAAGTCTTGATTTCTTGGTTCCTTGAATGAGAGGCCCCCTGCGCGGCCTCTTTTCCACTTCGCAGGAGGGTACAGATACAGTGAATTAGGGAGTACAATTAATACATCTGCTGGATGTCCCGCGTATTTATGAAATGACAAAACTGAAAGACTGGACCGACTCTATGCTGTGGATGCTTGCCTGTGGAATGCTCGCCTTTTTTGTGATGTTCGCAAGGTTGCCTGCAAGATCATCGGCGGTGAGGAAGTCCCGGATTTATCTGCTTGTGTGTAAAAGTAGGTGGCTGTCATGGGCATGAATAACATTGCAGGTTCGACCTGTGCCAAAGGTGGACCTCAAGGCACTGTTTGTAGGTCATGAAATCCGACCAGGTCTTGTAGCCACACAGGGGTACATATCATGAGTTCGCATGGTATCAAAACGGAGTGACTCGATTAAAAAAAGGTAGAACTCATCTTGGATCATGAATGCACCCATACGAGGACTCTTTCTAGGTCGTTCCGGCGAGGCTGGCATGGTCCTGGATTTATCCTTGTGATCTGTAGCTTGCGCGCCAATTGCATTGCATCAATTCACAAAATCTCTGTTAAATTGTTCATAGCCTCGCGCCAGGCCTTCACATAGAAGTTGAATTGCGCTGCTGGAATGACCACCTTTGAGAATCACCTGCGGGATCCTCATTTGTCAATTCTGGAACACTGACCCGGTGTAGACAAAAGCCTGTGGAACGAGTGACCGGCTTGACTGAGAGAAAATGCCATCTTGGGCTTGTGGAGGTATATCTAAATTCCCTGTGGTAGCGCAAAAAGCACGAGTGTCCTATGCCTTGCTCAAGGGCGAAACATAACCCAGACTCTATCTGCCCATTTTCGTGGGGGGCGCGTGACGTGAAAAGTTTATCCAACAATGATCGGGCGAATTTCCCCTCTAAGCTACATTTTCAAATCCAAGAGCTTGAGCTCTACCCTTGTTGAGATCCTTCTCAACTTCTGTGGCCACCATGCACAGCATGATACCATCACCACCATGTCGCCCAGCTCGACCGCCAATCAAAAGCCAAGATTCTCAGGCTTATGCTTCGTCAGGAATTGCGGGCTGAGACTAATCTGCCGTCTCGAGGAAGTTGTCCCCTCGCTTCTCGGCTGCGGTGCAGGTGATCGCAGGGTGGTTCTCGTTCTGCAAGCGAGTCCATGGGATTGATAGGACTTGTCGCACGTCATCATTCTGTACGACTATGAAGATTCATTTTAAATTAGTCGAGGTCAAGTGTGGCTACTTGGAGGTTTGCGGTCTGCTCCAGGTAAAGAGAGAATGCTGCTGACTCCGCCGAACTTTGTGGCTGAGGGGGCGGTTGAGAGGGTTTGCCCTTGGAAGGCGCGCCACTTGCAGCGGGGGTAGTTTTGGCGCGTTTAGAAGGCCGAGACATCGCAGTCTCATCGCATTCGCTGGCCTAAAGCTTATCTTCGGACTCTTCCTCGCAATCAGTCTGACGACCTCTCTTGCGACTGGCTTTAGGAGTGGCTCTCTTGACGCTTTTTCTTCACCCCGGCTCTCACCGGTGCTTGCCTCCGTCTGCTGATCGTTGTCCGCCTCGCTAAGCTCATCGTCGGTGGAGTCGCTTTGCGAAGGAACGGGCGGCTCGAGCTCATCTTGGGGTGCAAAGAAAGGATAAGCCTCCTGTAGTTGACCTGTTAGTGACTGAGGGCAGTTCTGTTCGAACAATAAATGCTTACCAATGCGCTAGCAAAGACAGGGCTTTTTCCCAGCTCTTGCAATAAATCGGTCTCGATTTCATCGGCGACCTTCCTAAGCTCGTGGCCAAGTCCATTGTAACGGCGGCAGTTGTAGAAATGAGGCGAACACTCTTGATGAAGTGCATGTTGTTTGTGTAGGTTCCCTCCTGAAGCTTGCTCATGCTCATAGGCTGCTGGATCATCCTGCTGTAACCTGGGGCCTCACCATCTGTGACGGGCTTTAAGAAGGGTTTAATCTTCTTTTGATTCCTCAGACAAGTGCACACATTGGCGATGTTCATTAAAGCGTTTGTGGTGGCGCCTGCTACTATCTCTGTTGTACCCTCCGCCTTGTGTGGGTCCTCAATCGTAGGATTGTCTGAAGCAGGAAGGGGCTCGGGCGCCCAAGTCGGATAGACTTCCTGCGATTGATTTGTGAGAAACTGAGAAGGAAAGAATTTCGAGATGGTTTGCTTACCAGGGCAGGTACGAACTCGGAGCTGCCTTTGAGAACCTCCAACAAGTCCTCCTCGATATCATTTGCAACCACGTCTACGCAAGAGTGGTTGATGAGGAACGCGAGCTCTTTCACGTCTTGGTGGATGATCCAGCCGGTAGTTTCCAATCCATGCGACTATCTGACATGTCGATACTAAGATTGAGGCTTTGCAACAGGTGTGGCTGGTGGAAGTGGGCACTGAAATCACAATTTCCGCCCACGATGCAAGGCTCATCACGTCGGCTTGATCGACAATTGAATTCTTCGAGGAAAAGCTGGTCAAGCTACTCAATATGAAGCCGGCCAACTTTATGATCGTCGTTTCTGGCGGCAGTTCACATGGACCGGTCATGATGGGGGCACTGCACGACCTCTGCAAGATCTATATGGTTGAGGACCACCTGGTACTGATGAGGAACGTTGACGACAAAGCCAAGTACGCTCGCACAACCCCGAATGTGGCTGGAGCAGCACCAATGATGTTGAGGACTCTGCGCCTAGCCAAAGGTCTCAACTATGCAATGATGCGCCGCATCACCATTCTCGAGTATATCCACCACGGCGGTGCATGGGGCGTCATGCGTGCCACGTCGGAGACCGATATGGACTGGGAGGATTACGCTGCGCTACTTCTGGGTCCGGGCTCGCGCAAGGTCCATGAATTCGACGGACTCCATGATATTTCTGTGCCCCTGCACGAGAAGAAACACAACAAGTATAGCAGTCAAGTGAAGATTGTTGGCTTCCCTATCATGGAGGAGCTTCCTTACCACCCGCAGCATGGCTCCATCAGATATATCAGTGCCGACGATAGCGTTCCTGTCTTCGACTTTCTCAACCTTGGAGCATTCCTCCATGGAAATTACAGGATCGGACGTGTCTTTCAAAACGCCGGAGACGATGGCAAGATGCGTTTGACGGTCGAGATGGAGGCGGATCCGGCACTGGGCAACGAAAAGCGAGAGGCACACATGTACCTCGACGTGTACCACTATGTTGGTGCCGGATGTGTGCTGTGTCTTGCCATAATGGAGGAGCCCCAGAACAGGATCAAGCAGTTCCGCGTCGATCTTTGGGGCAAGCACGAGGATGATGAGCAAGAAGAGGAGGTGGTGGACAACGAGCCAGTTTTTCAGCAGGCTCCAAAGAGGAAGAGGCGCCGAGGCGAGACCAGCATATTCGTCGAACAAGACGTTGCTTCAGAGGATGACAGCAATGGGGGCATAGAGGAGGAAGACGATGGAGATATATTTGTGTTCAATAGACAAGTCGCTGCCGTGGCCAAGAAGGACCGTCGTCGCTCGAAGCGCGCCCGTCAGAAGGTCAATTACGCCAAGTGGTAGGCCATGCGCAATCGGACGACAATGATCTCGACAGGACAAGATCAAACAAGAATGTTGAACAAATTGATAGACTTCGGATGATTTTGTTGGGCTGACGCGTATGAAGGGGGAGCATGCGAGCGTTCCAGGCATCTCAGCAGTACCATCCCCACGATGAAGGACGTAATGATCTCTGCTCACACTCATACCAGACCCTCAAGCTGTGCCTTGATCTGAAGCGCAAGAACCCGTGACAAGTACCGGCAAATCGCCAAGTTGCCGCCGTGATACCAGAACCCGGGGTGACCAGAATTTCTAGACAAGGCCCGAAACTCTCCAGCTTTATCAATCCCCCAAACGTCGCCCAGCCGATCAGCCACCTTGTCACCAAAGACACTGCGCGCCTGCGTCCTCATATTCTGGTACCCTGTCGCAAAGACGATCTCGTCTGCCTCAAGCTCCGTCCCATCCGCAAACTTTAGCCCCCGCGGCAGGACCTCGACAATTTCCTGGCCTTGCTTCACCTTAATCTTACCGTCAACGATCAGCTGCGACGCGCCGACATCGATATAGTACCCTCCCCCACGCTGAAAGTACTTCGTCGTAAGCCCACACTCGTCCGGCCCGCGATCGACCTTGAACCCAGCCTTTCTCAGCCCGTCGAGCGTCGCGCCGTCGCTAACCTGCTGGACTTTAGTAGCCTCAAGATGCACCGCCTTCATCACCTCCACCGGCGCCGACCACACCGCCAGATCCGCGTCCTCGGTCGGCGGCCCGCCCTCCTCGTACACGCCGCGATTGGCCGCCAAGATACTCGCGCTGCTCACGACACACGTCGTGCTGCGCTGCACCATCGTCACGTCGTAGCCGTTCTCGACGTAGTCCTGGCAGATGTCGTGCGCCGAATTGCACGCGCCGATGACGATTGCCTTCTTGCCGGCGCTGTTCGGCTTCGCGCCGGGGAAGGACGAGCTATGCGCGAGCAGCGAGCCTTGAAAGCTCTCTACACCGGGTATACTAGGGAGGTTCGCCTTGCCAGAGTGCCCAGTCCCAAGAACCACATGCTTCGGATGCAAAACACGCGTCTCGACCTCCCCACCAGCCAGCGTGCGCTTCAACGTGACTGTCCACTTCCTCGCGGCGTCGTCCCAGCTGCCGCCCTCGATAGTCGTGCGCGTCCACACGTTGAGCTCGAGCAGGCGCGCGTACGACGCGAAGAAGTCGGCCAGCTTGTCCTTGGGCGTGAAGATGGGCCAGAAGTCCGGGAAGGGCATGTACGGCAGGTGGTCGTACCAGATGGGGTCGTGCAGGACGAGCTGGTGGTAGCGCGTGCGCCAGTTGTCGCCGACGCTGGCGTTTTGGTCGACGATGAGGGCGGGGATGTTTAGCATTTTTAGGCGCGCGTGTGCGGTGAGGCCGGCTTGGCCGGCGCCTGCGGGATGGTTAGCAATATGTACTCAAAGGGATGGGTGCAGCCTAGGGGAGCACGTGAGCTTGCATACCGATGATGAGGACGTCTGGCTCTGTGTTGATGAAGTTCTCTTCATCCCGCCTTCGATCCAGCCAGTTCTTGCGGCCGTGGTGGTAGCCGTGCTGTACACCGGTTGGTCGGCGAGGGCCTCGAGGCTCCTCAAAGCCCGTCAGCTCCTCCAGTGCGGTAAACAACGTCCATATCTTCCAATTTTCCTCATCCTCGACAAGCCTCACAACTCCACGACCGCGGCCAAGCTTCGTGGTGAAGGTTAGATACGAGAGAATGCCCTTGCACTTCCCCTCCGGACTGAAAGCGGCGATTTTGGGGGCCCGGTACTCCGTCGACGCATCTACTTCGATCCCCGTGAGGCTAGAATTGTCCTCAAAGCAGGCGGCGATGCCGTTCCTTGTCTTGAGAGTTTGCAACTCCCATGACAGAGCGAGATGGTCTCGCCAGTAGCTGTCCTCGACGAAAAGAGACGCTATAGCGTCAGCTGTCTGCTTGGACGGAGCTCCGCTGAGGTGACTGTTGAGCTTCGAGAAGATGCCTTGAGCAACTGCTACAGCATCCACCGGTCCGTCCGTGGCGCCTTTGGGCCACTTCGCGATGGGAGGATTTACGGAGCCAGGCTCGCAGCGCTGGCTGGACGGCATCGCCGCCGCTGGTTCTGTGGAAATGACACTGGGACTCATGACTGCTGTTTAAGGGAAATGGATGATCTGTTTTAAGCAATGCAACAAGTCTGTTTGCTGAACCTTCACTCTCGTCTTATATGCCCGTTAAGACAAGGTCGACAGTCGTCCGAACAATTCAGCAGTGCGGGATAGTAATCAAGTGAATTATATCCGGACCTGTGCCACCGGCCCACTTCCCCAGATCATGGAGTATTCCGGGGAAATGGCGGGGTGCAACATTCTTGGCGCTCTCACTAAGCACAGCTATGATGCTACTAACAAACAGGCGTTAGGAATAGACCCCGCGCGTTCCTGGATCGTCTGATAGCTCAGTTCCTGTTTCCCTATTGAGACTGCGATGGTTCATCAAGCGAAGGTGCGACGTATAGAGCCTGCGTCTTAAGAGAGCGTCCTGGATAGCATCGTCTTCCATACGGTTCATGGATGGCGGGGAACGTTGGCCTACGGATGCTCGCATTACCTGATTTGGTATTCCGCTGCCTGGGCTCCACTATCTTGCGTCCCTTTGTGCGGCCGCCTTCTCGACGTCAGAGCGATCGATATTCTGCACAGAAACGCGGGCTTGTTGTTGGACTTGTGTGTGCTGTCAGCAAGCTACGTGCTCTACCATTCCATCAACGCTTCAAGGCACGCTGCACTTGGACCGACCTTCCAATCCGGACGAGGCAATTAATCTGACATTATCTGGCATCTTCCGCGTACCCGTCGCTCATTGTCTGGCGCTTCGGTGCATTCAGTAGCTATTCGGATCCTGTAGATTCACCTGCCACTGATCATCAAGGCAGCCTCTTCCATGCTGCGGTCTCAGTCTTTGAAATAGGGTGGAGCATGACCGTCCACGTCGACGTGCTCCGAATCTTGTTTGATATAGGTTGCGTGGATATCGCGAGACCAGCCTCTCCGCTTTCACTCCTCCCTACCATCTGTTTTCCTACAAAACTATCTTTGCATATCTTGATCAGCCCCGGAGTGCAACTCCTAGATGACCTGTCAAACAGGCAGCCAGAACACCTTTGTAATAGATCGAGCCACTGATTGTTCACTCTCGGAGAAGGTCACCATCTCCTGACCCATCTTTTCAGCTGCATCTTCGGTGTCTTGCGTAAACATTGCTTGAGCACCGGAAATCCGGCTTGTACCAACGGACGTCACGACAGACAACTCGTCTGCTTCTCATGTCATCCTACGCTCGTATGATAGGTATCGTGCTGTGGAATGGGTTGAAATCATTGCCACCACATCTCCCTGTGTCGTCACTGGAGCCAGATGGTTTGTAGCGAAATACTCTCAAATGGCGGCTCGATCACATATCCTGCGTCTCTGAAAAAACCATCCATGTAGGTCTCTAGAGATCCAACTCGTTGATAGATATTTGATTTGTTGAGTCACTCCAACAGTAGAAAGCGGATTCGACCCCCAACGCCCATGACAGCAAGCACACAGATTGCGCTCAGTCTGCGTTTAATATCCTCGCGATGCACAGCTGAATATGGCGAAGGCGATGATGGCCTTGAGGTCGCCCTTAAAACCTCGATTATTCTCACGTAGTCCGGGTCTAGCTCATCCCTTTCAAGGAGCAGGTCTAGCACGCGCCGTCTCAGCAGCCAGCGACTCCACGCGGCGATTGTAGATTCTGGTTTGTGATCCCAGTAAAGCTGTACACGCGGCTTGGCACCCTCAAGATCGGCCTTGGTGAGTATCTCTAGCTCATTAGGACAGCTGGAAATCGAGGCTGAGACAGTGAGATAGGCGTTGGAGTAGACGGCGACCATCCGCGATGCTTCTGCTGCGCAGTCAGCCACATCACCCTGGATTATGCATAGAGAATCGACCCGAAGATATAAAATAGCAAGAGAGCGCAGAACAGTCATCATCTCACGAAACAGGTGACTGAGGTCGTCAAACTTGACGCGTGTCTGGTTCTCTCGCAAATTGATTGAGTTTGTGTTGAAGCTGGGTTCCGAAGAGGTGCCCCAACAGTACGACAGAGCCGCATAATGGCCCCTTCGGCCATTGCCGTCAATAAGACGCACGTTTTTGGTACCGTCGCCGAGATCTAGCTCCACGACCCGCATCGGCAGAGGTGTTGTGTCTGGTCAGCGGCATGCAGCGTGTTGTTCCAAGCAAAGCGAGCCAAGCCTGTACGAGAACTATGCGAGCGTCTTATGTCATGGAATGCACATTGTCTATGTTGCAATTCGGGCAGCGCTGGTGCCAATTGTCGTCGTCATCGGTGCTTGCCATGATCGGGCAAGTGGTACGCGAACTATGGGGATTGTCGTTGATTTAGAGTTGGAGGCGGGCCGGGCCGGAGTATCAGATTTGGGCAAACGAAAGGAGGGGGAAACTTAGAAATTGCATAGAGGTGGATTGGAGTCGGCGAAGACGAGATATTGGAGATGGGAGTTCGATGGGAAGGGGAAGCAGATGTGGAACGCATCGTGAAGAGGTTTGTGGGCCACAAGCGGGTCAGCGTATCGGCAAGGGAGATAACTGAAGAATCGTGTTGGCTATTTTAGGAGCCAGCTCGCTTTCTGCTCTCATTAGCAACGATTTGAATGAGTAGTAATGCACCTACCTTTGATTGTTGCACTAAAAGTGTCACCCAGAATGAGAAGCAGTATGCGGCTCTCGAATGTTGCACGGGATGAGCGGGGGCGAGATATTGCACCTGCACATGCACAGCTGCTGGCGACATTTGAGAAGCAACATGAGAAATGACGAGATTCACATCCACCAAGACAATTGTAGTATATATATATGCTTGAAGTCCTCCGTGACATGTCTCTCGCAGCGAGATGTAGTGAAGAGAATAGCCAACAGAGGTTAGATTTGCAACATGTCAGCTTTGTCAGTAATCTGGTTGAGGATTTGCCAATTTTTCGCGGGTCCAAACGATATATCAACGACGAGAGACGTGTGTCTGATCAAATATGAGGCATGTATAATGGTATCTTTCAGACGGTCGTGTGCTGTAGAATTGTGGAAGGCGGCATCTCGCAGCACAGTGACCTCTCGGGTACGCCCGCACTGTGCATCCCGGTTGCGTGTAGGTGGGTGGCTGGGGAACCCCTGCCGCTTCAAGTGTGCCCGGGATATATACGACATGCCCCACACTTGACGTCTTCCATGCTCTTGGAGCTTGTTCAACCAACACCACATCCAACATCACCATCACTGGACATCCTATTGGAGTGCAGTGAAGCAACATGTCGAACAACAATTCTTCCAGTGAGAGGGCGCCTCTCTTGGGCAACGATGGACCAGCAGCCACCAACGGCGACACGGACCAGAACAAGGACGACTCCACGGACGACATCGAGAGCTGGGCTTCACGACACAAGGCTGAGGTCATTCTCGGAACCCTCGTTGCCCTCTTCTTCTCCTTCTTCCTTGTGACTCTGCTCACCAGACTGCCCAATGATGGTAGCAACCCTCCAGCGGTCCCCGTGCCTGTTGGCGAGCAGATCTGCACCGCTGCTGGTTGCGTGCTTGCCTCATCTACGCTGCTGCGCAGCATATCCCCAAGGTTCGTAACTTCCGCAACCATAGACAAATCTTCATGACCTGCGGCACTACTGGTGGTGTTGTACTACCAATCCAATCATCCCACATACTGTCAGCCCTCGGCTTGCTGCACTATGGGCCCATTACACTGCCGTGCAGGTGCTGATGTCAAATACAGGTACAAGGAGTTAGACCCCTGTGAGGACTTCCGGGCCTACGCTTGCGAGGGCTTTGATGCCGTTCACGAGATTCGCGATGATCAAACCGGCGTGGGAAGCCTCCAGGTCATGAGTGAGGAGGGTCAGCTGATCTTGAAGCGGATCCTGGAGTCGCCAGCTCCCAAGTCGACGTCTCTCTTTTGGACAGCCTCCTCGCCGGACCAGGAGATCTTCACCAAGCTAAAGAACGGCTATAGCGCCTGCATGAATGAGACTCGACTCAAGGATATTGGCTCCAAGCCTCTCATCGAGCTTTTGACTATCCTTGGAGAGGTCTATCCGGTCAAGCAGCCTAAGCCCAAGGCGGACACCTCGCTCACTGAAGCCATCGAATACCTGATCAGCATCGGAGTGCGGACTCCAATTTCGATCGGAGTTGGAGCTGATGACAAAGATCCGGACTCCAACGTCGTCTCGCTCAGCCCTCCTTACTCTTTCGGTCTGCCATCTAAACAGTACTACAATAGGACCGACATGGTCACTGCCTACAAAGACACGATCGCTACCGTGCTAGAGGCTCTGATCAAGGAGTCACACCCGAAGGAAGGAGCGCTCTCCATTTTCGAGATGGCCGACACTCCTGGAACCTTGAACCAGAAGATTGTCGACGCACTCGTGGACCTCGAGTCGCAGATGGCCACCGCCGCTCCTGACCCCGAGGACCTCTCCGATATCACCAAGGTTTACAACCCTCGCACGCTCGACGAAGCTGAGTCTTACAACCCAGAGATCTCCGTCAAGAGCATCATCTACCACTTCACGAATGGATATAAGCCCTCCAAGATTATTGTGGCTTCCCCCAAATACCTCAAGTCACTGGCCCATATCCTTGCACGAGAAAGGCGAGAAGTCATTCAGGCCTACTTGGCATGGAAGGTGGTGCAGTCGTACGGCAGCGCCGTAGAAGATGAGGCCGTTGAGCCCCTGCGCAGGTTCAACAACAAGCTGCAGGGCAAGGACGCAAATGCCAAGTCTGAGCGCTGGAGAACCTGCATCAATGTTGTGGACAATGATCTTCGTGAGTTCTACCCCCTCATATGATAATACCACGACTAACCCGCTTCTGGCAGCTTGGATTCTGAGCCGCTTTTTCATCGAGCGGGCATTCTCGAAGGAGGCGAAGGACCTCGGCGACCAGGTCATTCACGACATCAAGGACACTTTCAGCGACAAACTCAAGCACTCCAAGTGGATGACTAAGACCGTCCGCCAGCTCGCCATCGACAAGGTCAACTTGATCCGACAGAAGATCGGCTACCCGACCAAGAGCCCGGACATTACTGACGCCGACGAGCTTCAGAAGTACTACAGCAAAGGCAGTGTCTCTGCAGACGCCTTCTTCGCCAACAGACTGTCCGCCACGAAGAACGACGTGAGGAAGGAGTGGGCCCAGATTGATCAGCCAGTTGACAAGGACGAGTGGGGCATGTCCGCCTCCACAGTCAACGCGTACTACAACCCCCCGGGCAACGAAATTGTCTTTCCCGCTGGGATTATGCAAGCTCCGGTGTTCTACGATCCATCAGTGCCCAAATATCTGTCATACGGCGCCTTTGGTGCTGTCGCCGGCGTGAGTAGCAGATGAACCAAAATCTTAAAACTCATGTGAACAAGACTAACTCTCGGATAAAAAAGCACGAACTTTCTCATGCCTTCGATTCGACGGGACGCAACTACGATCAACATGGCAATTACACCGACTGGTGGGACAACTCAACCATCAAAGCGTTCAAGAAAAAGACGGATTGCTTCGTCGAGCAGTACTCCAACTATACCATCCCCACCAAGGACGGCCCGCTCGCGGTCAACGGCAAGCTGACCTTGGGCGAGAACATCGCCGACGCCGGTGGCCTCACTGCGGCCTTCCAGTCTTGGCGTCGCCGGGATGTGGAAAAGCCCGATATGCGGCTCCCTGGGCTTGACAAATTCTCGAAGGAGCAGGTCTTCTTCCTCGCCTACGGCCTGACCTGGTGCGGCAAGAGCAGAGAGGAGGAGGCTGTGCGGAGGGTGTACACGGATCCACACAGTCCCAACCAGTACAGGATTCAGGTGAGTGTGGCCGATGCAATTCGTATGACAAGCTGCTGACTTTTGTCTTTCTTAGGGAACAACTTCGAACTCGCGTGAGTTCCGAGAGGCATTCAACTGCCCTGTGAAGGAGCCGACTTGTGAGCTGTGGTGAGCGGTGAAACAGTGGCTCGTTTATGCATGAACTGCGATGATTTGTACGGAGTGCGATACCAAAAGTCTTGCTGTGTTCGTGACTGCATGATCAAAAAGGCGGCCAAGTGAGTTGTATGGTGACTGTTTCAGCGTACAACGCACCAAAAGTACTGGGAAGGTATTACATGAATTATCATAGCGGCGACTTTGCATTTGTTGTACGATATGCGCAACCCGACCAGATTGAGGAGGGTTTTGTGGGTTTCTGTTATTGAAAATCGCACTACTTGACTAATAAGTACTGCCGCAAGGTCCATCTGCGGCCAGTGTGTTCATTTGCAGGGACAATCTCCATATCACCGCCAAAGGTCTTGACTTAATACCCCACTCATTTGCGGACCCTTCACTGAGTTCTCCAGCGAGATCACATGGTACTGCTTCCAGCATCACCTGTAGGATGTTTTTCGTCAAAAAAATCACATCTAGAATAATCGCCTCTGGGACCATCACTCCTGGGTGTACCTCCCGTGTTCTTCCACCCAATGTTTTGGCAGGGACCTGTGTACTCCATAAATTTAGGGATATGTTTTGTTCTTTTGCTGCTGGAGGAATCACCCATGGGATCATTACTGACGGGACAATTTTCTCTGCGACAACAGATGTGGATTAATCCAGCATTGTGGCATTCCCAATTTGCGAATACCGCCTCTTTGGTCCGATGCGCCTAAGAGCGTTGTACATTCGCATGAATGGCAGCTCTGGCAGGCCGGTCGAGAACACATGCACCGCTAATACACATACAGCAAGACCAGCCGACTGGCATGCGCCGGAGACATCCAGCCGGCTAATCTAGAACCTAGTGCGACCAAGCCCAGCGGAGTGGAATACCAGATGCGTGGAAGCAACCTTCGTAGCCAAGTGGATCTCCGCGCACTAGGCGCGATAGCTTCATGCCCCGGACCCGGGAATGTGGCTGCCTACTCTCCTTTTCCCCAAAGATTAACCATTTTGCTTCAGTCTTTGTTTGCGTCTTGCCATCGCCAGTCTATCCCCACATTTTTGTTTCTATTGCTCCTGTTTCTTCCTTTCTGAGACTGTCGGGTGCTCCCTAGCTATCGCGCTCACCATGGCAGACTTCAAGTACCACCAAGACGACCTCATCTCGTCGGCGGCGGCGCCCGCCAATGTCCCCGTCACGGTCGCCAAGTCCGGCCTCACCGCCCAAGACGCAGCAGACATGGCGCGCCTCGGCAAAGCGCAGCAAGTCCAGCGCACCTTCTCGTACTGGTCGACCTTCGGCTTCGTGTCCATCTACATGGCGACGTGGGAATTCGTGATCCTGTCCATGTCACCCTCGCTCCCCGCGGTCGGCTACGGCGGCTTCTTCTGGACGTTCCTCGGCTGCACCGTCTGCTACAGCGCCGTCGTCGCCTCGCTCGCCGAGATGGCCAGCATGAGCCCCACCGCGGGCGGGCAGTACCACTGGGTCAGCGAGTTCGCGCCGGCGGGCCGGTGGCAGCGGTGGGGAAGCTATGCGGCGGGCTGGATGAGTAGTTTGGGGTGGATTGCAAGTCTCGCGGGGAGCACGTATGCGTGTGCGGATTTGGTGGGCGTTGCGGTCGGCGTGGTGTGGGGCGACGGGTGGGTGCTGGAGGCGTGGCAGCTGCTTTTGATTATTTTGGCGTTGTTGCTGGTGACGATTGTGTTGAATACGTTTGGGGCGAGGAGTTTGCCGGCGTTTGAGGTTGCTAGTTTGGTTGGGCACACGGTTGGGTTTGTGGTGGTGGTGGGTGTGCTTTGGGGTATGTGCCGGCCGTTGAATACGAGTCGGGAGGTGTTTTTGGGGTTTGAGAATAACAGCGGGTGGAGGAATTATGGTGCTGCGTGTCTGGTGACGCAGGTCAGTATCATCTGGTCGATGCTGGGGAGTGATACGATTGTGCATATTGGTAAGCCGACTTTCCAAGACCGGAACGCTGCGTGGGCTGCGCTGACAACTCCGCGCATCTTACAGCCGAAGAGGTGAAGGACGCCTCCATCACCGTGCCCAAAGCTATGTGGTGGTCGTACGTCATGAACATGTCCCTGGCATTCGTGATGGTCATCACCATGCTGTACTGCATCGGCCCGCTGGAGTCGATCCTCGACGCTGATCTGCCCTACCTCAACCTCTTCTCGAAGACCGGCAGCCTCAGCGCGGCGCTGTTCTTGGCGATCATCTTGCTTGTGCTTGTGTATGCCGGCAACATTACGGCGTTGGCGACGACGGCTCGCGAGGTCTGGGCCTTCTCGAGAGATCGTGGATTCCCGTTCTCAACATGGATCTCGCATGTAAGTTTAACGACCGAGACTGTGCACTTGTATTGATCATGCATGCTAACTCAATTGAAGTTGAACCATAACTACAACCTGCCCTTCAACGCCATCTACCTATCGACCTTCATCTCCATAATCATCTCGCTCATCTCCCTCGGATCCAGCCTCGCCTTCACCATCATCACCTCGCTCTCGCTCCTCGCTCTCATGTCGACCTACGGACTCTCCATCGGCTGCGTCCTCTACCGCCGCATTCGCGGACCCGCGCTTCCGCACGCACGATGGAGCCTGGGCCGCTGGGGCCTCCCCATCAATCTCCTAGCGGTGGTCTATTCCGCCTTCATTGTCATGATGAGCTGTTTCCCATACGAGGAGTCACCGGCGCCGGCAGATGCGAACTGGGCACCGCTGATTTGGGTGGCCGTTATTGTGCTGAGTGTGGTAGCGTATGTGTTCCATGGGCGGAAACACTTCACGCCGCCGGTGATGTTCATTGAGGGAAGGAGGAGTCAGGGCGTCGAGTTCCAAAAGGTGTCCTGATGTGTTTTCACATGGTGAATATCTCGCAGTCCTAGAGAGGCATACAGGGCAAGAGCCTGGTAATACAACAATTTCGTCGCAAGCCTTTCGAGGTCGTATTACCCCAAGTATTGAGCTTGCAAACACTTTGAAGTGGCTGTTCACGCCCCCATCATCTCAGTCAGTCACTTACTCGCGCAGCATCCATGTGGAACAATCATCAATTTCAAAGTTCGGGGTCTGCTGAACAACCTAAGTTGTGACTATGCGAGAACCTTTAATACGCTTCCAAACTCACTGCAAATGCTGATGCACAACAAAAGCTATGCGAAATATCCAAGGCCTTTCCACGGAGCTCACCCACTATCACGCCCCTTCCCACAAACAGGACACCCACCCACGCGATCCCGCAACAACCTCGCATGCGTGACCTTCGTGTTCACAGTCCTCCTGCGACTATGACTCTCCTCTTCCCCTCGCTCCCGAAAGCCCAAGTCCCGCGCCGGCTCATGCGGGTGCAGAACCTGCAGTAGATGACTAAGATGATAAACATGGCCGCATGCAAAGCCTACCAGCGTCTCCACCTCCCATTCGGTGAAGGGCTCAAGGCACTGTACCGCGGCGCAGTGGCCGGGCTTCCACGACCTAGTAGGTTTCTTGGGCGCCTGCTGCGCGGCGATGCGCTCGTCAGACTCAGCGGCTACGCTTGGCACAGTGCCATTAGTCGCGGCGGATTTGACGGTGGCTGGGTCGGGGATGACGTCCTTTGTTTGGACGTCGACGTGCTCGAACTTTTTGACCAGGACTTCGTACTTGATGGCTTTTCGTTGGCCACTTCGAAGAGTCGCTTGTGCTCCGGAAACCTCGCTTCTCAGTACCCGTGCGACACCCTCACTGATGCTGTACTGGATCTCGTGCTCTTTCATAATATGCTTCAGACCCTCTCGCAAGCCTTCGATTTCCAGGCCCTCTGGTATCCGCCGCACCAAAGTGATGGGGTTGATGGCGGTGCCGACTTCTTCGAGGAGACCTCGGATAAAACGCGGCTTGTCCATGCTGTATTTCAACAGGTCTTCCCACAAGTCGGGATCGTCAAGCTCCTTGGCGAAGGCGATGGCGCGACTGACGTCGCCAAGTCGATCAATGATTAGATACAGGGCGCGCTTCATCTGACCGGTCTTCGAGTAGAGGTAAACAAGTTCGGGAATGTAGCTGTGATCTTCACATTCTTGGACGGCCTAGAGAACTGGTCAGCATGCGCAGCAAGATAAGAGAGCTCATGAGAACAGGACGTACCTTTTCAAAAGTGTATGATGTCGATGTCTTTAGAAAGTCCATGAGAATTGCTTGATCATATGAAGCGAAGAGATGAACCGCCAGATCTGCAAAGCCATCGACTAGACTTTGACTCTCCATGACAAGGCGGTCGCGGTTCTCGCCTTCATATTCTTGTATGCCCTCGCCCTTGAACAAGGCACGCAGGTAAAAGAACAGGTAGAGGTCCAGCTTCTTCTCCTGAAGCTGAGACACCACGAGCTCGGGCCTCACCAGACCATGCTGTGCCTCGTCCACTAGAAGAGTCACCGCTTCGGAGGTTGCATCCTCCAGCTCCTGCACACTCATTTCGCCGTCTTTGCCCGTTGGAACTCGCAACGTCACGAAGCTGGGTATGTCGTCTGCCACAGCATCAGCCAAGTGACTGTCCTTGATGAGGCGCATCGCCGAGTCGGCATCCTGCAGTCTGATGTAGTAACGAAGAGCCTCTCTATGGCGTCCGTTTGCTTCACACAGCTTCGCGAGGCTTTCCATGACGATCCGCCAGTCTCTACCCCTCACGCCGTCTTCGACGCTGTCCGGACGAACATCACGATACTTGAGCTGGTTCTCAAGAGCTGTGGTAACAGTATTGACGTCGAACAGATCCGGGTGCCACCTGTTGAGGAGGTCCCTCAAACGTAGCTTGTCAGTCAGGATGTAGTGATTCAGAACCACCTCGTATATGGACGACGGTATCGGAGGCCGCATCGGCTCAATGGGAATGAAATTCGTGATGTCGTCGAGCTTCTGTGCATGGGCAAATGCGTAAACCCACTTCTCCCAACGATCAGAAGAGGTGAGAACCTTGCCAGCAACTTGGCCAGCTCGCACCCACTCCTCTGCGTCAAACAGCTGCTGGAGCCATAGCTCGCCAATCCGCCGCTTTTCGTTCTCCGCCAAAGCACTCGCATGCCTAGCAGAGTCGCCTGCTGTAGATGATTCTGCATAGAAGTCTTCGGCACTTTGTGTCTGCTGTGATCGACTGGGCGTGGCAGGTGTCGCTGGGTCCGGCACATCCGCATCAGCGATGATGTCTGGGTTCTCATCGACCAGCTCCCAAGCTTGCTCGTACTGGTGACGCTCCAAGAGCCAACCTAGGTGGTCGCTTAAATCGCGCTTTGTTGCAAGAATGCAGTCGTAAGGGCTGTGCACAAAGATCTTCATACCAGGCTTCGCAAGGCTCGGATGTACGCTCTGCGTTGGTTGACGCATCGCCTGTGATCTCATTGTGCCTGCAATGCTTGGTGCTATCGAGCCGGCTGGTGCGTCACTGCTATGTCCACTCCGTATGCTGGCAGCCGAGTTGAAAAGCGCCTTGGTCGGCATCATCGCCACGTTCCAGACATCTGTGCCGAACCCAGCCATAGCTTCGAGGTAGCCTTTTGATGCCACCACCGCGGATGCTGTATTTTGCGGCAGAACACCCAGGTGGTAGTCGTTCGAAGTAAGCCGTTCGAACCGACTAACACTGAGACTATCTTTGTCAATTTCCGCCTGCGAAACAAGGTCAATCAAGCGAAGTTCGGGAGGCAGGTGGTTTTGCCGCCGCCGAAGTCCACCCGACGGCCCACTGCCTGCGGAGCTTGTCGAGGGCTCTGACTTGTGCCCTTTGGTCGGCTCCTTTCCTTTCGTTTTGTCGTCTTCGTCTTCATCGTGGAGCGGATAGGCGAGGACCAGCAATAGGCTCTGGGTGTACAATGATATGCCAGAGATGATACAATCCATGCGCAGGCTGTTATCCAGTAAGCGGAAGTCATCTTGACCACAGCTGGTGCAACACTCACATTTTGACCATCTCCGCTCTGCCCAGACTCGCTTTTTTGCCAGCGCCTACCCCACCTGGATGTATGTGAATGATCCAGATATTGCTGCCCCAGCCTACCAAGACACGTTCGATTCGCTTCTTATCCTTCTCTTGGTGTAGTCTCAGCTTCTCGGCCGCTAGGGAAGGCGATGCGGGTATATCTTCGGGCTCCTTTTCGATATCACTGGCGGGCACAGCTTGTTCGTCAATCCATTCCACTCTTCCTTTCCATACTCCGGCCATGGCCTCCCACTCGTCTGTCTGTGGTCGGTCATAATGGCCGATGCGCTTCCACGCATCTTCCGGATCCCCGCTTTCAAGGTGTAAGTGAGACCGCATGATCTTGATGCCGTGTTCGTTGAGCCATATGACGTATTTTCCAGTCAGAGACCACTTAATGGTGGTAATGATGCCTTCTCCAGAGTGCAGGACTGTGTCTTTCCCGTTGTTTGCGCCAAGGCCAATGCTTCCCAACCATCCAGACGCCGTGGCAGCAGCTGTTCCCACTGTTGTCGATGTGCTGCGCCCTGGACCTCCACCCACAGTCAGAATGAGGTTTCCGGCCGTGCCTCCAGAAAGATATGTACGGTCGTTTTTGTAGTCCGGAGACAAAGCGACAGCGTGCACTGGTCTCGCGAAATTCCTCAACTGCACATCCTTCATGTCAACCAAAGACTGCACGCAGACGTTTCCATCCATCGAGGACGTGGCGATGAATATATTATTCGAAGGAACGTTCGGGACTTGCGGCGCTTCACGTGGCTTCCGGGCAGCCGCGGCTGTAGTCAATCCAGTCTGTCGAGACTCAGGTCGTGACGATGGGCTACCAGGAACCGAGCCTAACGCTTGCGTAACAGCTCGTTGCGCAACTTCTGGTTTACCGGTATTCAATGGTGGTGGAAACGGGGAGATCGAAACGGTCGTCACGGAAGCCGAGTGGGCATGGTAGACGCGGAGGGACTGGAAGGCCGGAAGCTGTATGACATTCTGGGACGGGTGTCAGACTTTCATCAAGAGGTCGATACCAGGCAGGGTTCGGTACGCACGATGTTTCCGTTGTGAGTGGCAATGATCTGTGTCCAGAGTCAGCGAGAAGCGCCACAGGTACTGGTAGACTACAATTGCCTTACCATCTTATCACCGGCAACAAGAAACGAGCTCGTCGCGTCGGCATTCTTGTAGACGCCAGCCAGATTTTGTGTGAGCCTGGCGTACTTCAGTCGAGGTTCCTCGTCCTCATCGTCGTCCTCTTCTTCCTCGTCGTCATCGCTTTCCCCATCTGTGGTTTCTGTGGCTTCTCTGGTACCGTCATGGCTGGTCGTCAGGTCTTCATCCTCATCTTGTGCCTTCACATCGTCGGCTTGGGGAGTATGGGCAGCCGGAGCAGCAGCAGGCGAGCCAGGAGGACTTCCGGCAACGGAAGAGGCGCCCGCATCTGTATGTTCGAGGGTTTTGTCACCGCCTGCACCAGGCGCAGGGTCCGTCATCTTGGATCAAAGCGTGGCGGTCTGAACATGGCGTGCGAGAACAGCCGCCCGAAAAGGTCGAAGTAGCAGAACTGTTGAGCGGCGAGGCGCAAATGCAGCTCGAGGAAGCGACTTTCCGGCAATGTCGACGTCAGTGGCCGAGGCTCTGCTTTGGGGGCAGGTGCTCGGGAGCTTGGGCCTGTAGGGGAGGGGCAGGGGGGGTCTTGGGGCGTGGTTTTAGCAGAAAGGGGCGTGCCATCATGGGCGCGTCAACGACACTCGAAAACGCGCCTGCAAACAACTCACGATACCCAGCAAAATCAGCCTGTCAAGGCTGTCATACCTCTGCCCGAATCCATGCAGTGAAGGCAATCTTGAGAACTTCGCCACGACATCAGAGCGAGCCCTATGGAGGGCGCAAGACGAGATGGCGTCGGTCAAGTCACTGGGGATGCACCCACCTCTGGGCATCGACGGAAAGCCGGTGCAAGGCAAACATACCTGGGATGTCGTCGCGGATGACAATGGAGAAGATGAACTGTTGACCGTCGGCAACTGTGTCATTTGGAAAAGGGGCGGCGTGTTCCGGAAGAGCTTCAACCTCGAGATCGAAAAGGATGAGCCCATCCTCCAAGCGTTGTTGACGTACTTCCCCACGACCGATGCCGACAACAATGGTGCAGCGAGCACCAAGAGTATGGACCAGTCTGCTCCTGGCAAAGGCAGGTCCAAGAGGGATCAGCCTGCCCTGGCGAAGGCACTGGTTGTTTTCCTAAAGACACAGGCCCACATCTTCTTCCTCTCAGGGACAAGCCACATCGTCCACATGCCATTCGAGGTTGAATCTGCCTGTGCCGCCCCAGTGGGTGTTATCATCCAACGCAAGCCCCGGACGCACAACCTTGCTCCTGTGAGCCTACGCTTTCCACGAGTACCGCCGAATTCTTTCATGACTTCTCATATTTCACCGCCGTCACGGCACCAAAACCCTGTGGCGTCCTTCTCGACAGAAGGACTGGCACTGCCAAGGACGCTGCCTCTTAGACTCAGCACTACCATGGAAACGATGTTCGATAGCCCCTTGGAAACTAACGACTCACACTGGCCGCGGCTGGTGTGCCTGACCGATCCTCTGCTGGAGCTAGGTCTAGTTGTTATAGACCCAGCTAATGCCTCGGGAAAGAGAAGTCGTGTCCGGAGTCCCTCCAAGTCACCCTTCTTGAGCTTGTCCGACGAGATCGTCCATGTGGAAACCGTCGAGGACGGGCTGGTTCTGGCTGTGACCGCAAATCGAGAAGCAAACCTGTACACACTGTGGCAGCTCTCATACATACAAAACGAGGACATCTTCACCAAACACCAAAAGAAACAAAAATCTAACGTCTCTCGGAGAAGAAGCTCCATGCAGCCTAGACTCAGTAGCGAGCTCACAAGCCCTGTCTTTCTATCTTTTAGAGAGAGTCTGGCTGGAGCACCGCCGCCGTCAAAGAACCCACGTATGGGCGAGTCATTTCGTGAGAGCCTGACGGCAGGAGCACTGCCAACAAAGCAGCACCGAAGGGACGGAAAGTCGGACAAGAACAAGCCAGATGACATCGCGGTGGCAGTAGCCTTTGCTGCCGAGGATGAGGGTGAGCAGGCGAAAAGACAATCCCGCCGCGTGAGCTCCTTACTTGCTCGTGCGGACCTATCGGCCTCGCACGAACGATCTGCATTTGTCGAGCATTCCACCACGTCGCACCATGCTGAGAACCGTCGGGTCACCGGAGCCCAACGAGCTCGGCAAAGTAGCGGCCCTGGCAATCTGCATCTCAGCGGAGCTTACAGTGTGAACAATACCAGCAATCTCCGGGAAGCAGAAGACCTTTTGGATGAGCTACGAGCCGGTGGTGACTTCGAAGGCTTCCACGACATGGGCCTTGATGACCATAGCTTCGACGGCCTTGCGAAGGAGATGCTCTTCACCAAAATACACACCGTTTCCATCGACAATACAAATGTGCGATATTCGCTTTCCAGCCAGCCAGCTCGAACACAGTACAAAGTGTTCATTGTCACTGGGCCTCCCTTTGCGGCTGATGAATTGGGCAGGAAGGATCTTCTCATAGGTATACAAGATCCTCTGGACAAACGCCTCCAGCTTCTACCACTGAGCGTGGAGCGGCGCATCAAGCCCGACAATCCCAGTGGCTCTGACACAGCGCCTGGCTCCTCGTCGGCCTCATTCAAGGTCACACCAGATGTACTGAGACGCGCATACAATGTTGTGGACTCGGCCAAAGTCTTTGACGGTGATCAGTCTATGATCCTGATATTGTCAGAGAATACAGAAGGCCAAAGAGAGCTGAGCATTCAAGCGCCATGGAGTGCAATGACTGCACTCACATTGCCAACACTGTATGCGGATAATTTGGGAAGCCTAGAGTACACCGGCACACACGTCAATAGAGAGGTCAGAGGTCGGCGCTCTGTGGGATCTAGATTGTCTGCGACAGACATTGCTAGAATTCGACACACCCGATTGTCCGGTGTGGTAGATCTCGAGGACAGAGATGGCAGCATTCACCGCATCCAGATCCAGCTGCAACCATCAAGCCCTCAAGTTCGCAAGGTGTTGCAGGTATGTCGAAGCGTTCTACCTATAGAAGCCTCGGAGAAGATGTTGGCTGGCTGGTGGCACGTCATGAGGTGGATGACCGAACAGGGAATCGACCAAGCCGACCGCGAGTGGTCTGCCCTGATGATTGAGATTCTCACACTGTTCTTGTCCCTTGCCACTTGTGGGTTCAATATGCAGTCGCTATCACCACCCAAGGCCCCACGACAGCGAAGGTCGTTGGACCCATCGGCAGGAACGTACGAAAAGATGGTTTCCTTCACCTCCCCAAACGCCTCAGCGTGTCCTACTTGGATGCAAACAAAAGCATGGAGATGGATGCTGGACGAAAGAGCGCCAACCATCGCACCCAGTACCTCAACGACAGGTCATGAAGACTTCATAACAGCTCATGTTCGACTTGCCAAGTCTTACATGAGCTCCCCCCGCGGTCAGCATGCGCTAGGGGAAGCGAATGGCCACCTTCCTACGGCCCTTAATCGTGGTCCTGAAGATCGCAGCCGATCCGCATGGGGCATCATCTGCGCACTCCATCTATTGGTCGAAGAAGAGCAACTAAATATCATGGCCCATGAGTTTGGCTCGTCCGGACGTGCCAATATTCGAGTCATGCTTTGTCAAATTGGACGGTGGTTGCGTTGGCATAATTTCGTAGCTCTTCACGAGCTTGGTGTTCAAGTCGACTTGAACCCAATAAACGATCAAAGTAAGTTGGCGTTGCTGTATCCACATGCATATACTGACTGCCTCAAAGTCGACCTCACCGCTGCGGGGCTTCCAGAACCACCACGTCTCAACAGCGTTTTTGAGTGGATCCAGTCCCAACTTGCTGGTGATAAATCGATTGGCTTCTCTACGGTTGCAGACGTATACGCCGCCGTCACACAACGGAAGTTACACTCAGAAAAGGCATACCAAAGGTGGTCTTCGGTCATGCCAAGGACATTCATGTTCAAGCGGTTTCTTTCTTCGCACACCTCATCATCCACCTATGTCGAAATCGTAGAGCTCATGAGTCAATGCGGCTTAACGGTCGACGTACTCGAAACCCTTCCGGAAGCCGTCCTGACGCCCTTGAAAGACGCCGTCTCCATGTGCCAGTCGCGGCCTCCTACGACATGGTCGAAGGGGCTGTTAGCACTTATTCACCGATCTGATATCGCGACGATGCTAGAGCGACATAAGACTGGTCAGGCTCTTGCTATCAACGCTGCACCTCCGTCGCACGTCGCCACCAAGGACTACAAGGCAATATGCGCAAGTGTAGAGAGATCCGCTAATTATGGAAACTTACAGAGCGAGTCTGCCGAGCGCCAGGCTATCATCCAATCCCTCTTCAGAGAGGACCGCCGTCTGCTGGAGGCGGACAATCTGCTGTCTACGAGGCATCACAGAGTTATTCAATGCAACGTGCAGCCGCAATGGACGGACTCAGAGCTGTTAGAGAAGCAAAAGGAACAAGCCACCGTGGTCGCAACCGGGACCCTCGCTATCCCGGCGGGCCGCGGTCTGTTGCAATTTGGCCTGCGCTTCCCTTTGCCCACTGAGAAGTTTGACATCATGGGCTTCAATCTTACATGCTTAGTGAAGCCGACCAATCTTCTCGTCCACTCAGACAAGTCGTTGTTCACCGAAGAGAAGGTCAACTGGGCCTTCTTCCACCAGGGCGCTGCTGCCGGTCTACAGGTATCGCCGCAAGCCAAAGGCATCGACAATAACTGGATTACATACAACAAGCCTAGCGGAGAGCCTAGTAACAGACATGCTGGCTTCTTGCTCGCGCTTGGTTTGAATGGCCACCTCAAATCTATTGTGAAATGGGTGGCCTACAAGTACCTTACCACGAAACACACGATGACTTCCATTGGCTTGCTACTAGGACTGGCCGCGTCGTTCCTGGGCACCATGGACAACCTTATCACTCGCGTTCTGACTGTCCATGTAACGCGTCTACTTCCTCCTGGCGCAGCCGAGCTCAACTTGTCGCATCTTACGCAGACGGCAGGTCTCATGGGCATCGGATTTGTCTACTGCCAGAGCCAGCACCGTCGTATGTCGGAGATAATGATGTCCGAGATAGAGCACGACCAGGACGAGGAGGAGGAGGATCCTCTACGCAACGAGGGATATCGCCTCGCTGCAGGCTTTGCCCTTGGGTTGATTAACCTCGGCAAGGGTACTGACCTACGAGGACTTCACGACATGCGGCTGACCGAGAAGTTGCTAACACTTGCTTCTACTACGAAGAAAGTTGAGTTGGTCAACGTGCTCGATCGTTCTGCGCCAGGCGCCGTGGTCGCCATCGCTCTCATGTTCATGAAGTCGGAGGATCAGATCGTTGCACGCAAGGTAGACGTGCCCGACTCCGTATTGCAGTTCACCTACGTACGACCTGATGTGTTACTGCTGCGGACCCTTGCCAAGAACCTGATCATGTGGAATAGTGTTGAGCCGACAGTCGACTGGATCCGATCCAACCTGCCGAATGAGTACCGATGGAGGCATCTTCTCCAAGGGCCAAGGACCCTGCGAAGCAAGGACATGTCCTTCTATTCTATCTTGGCTGGACTATTGTTCTCGCTAGGGCTGCGCTTTGCTGGGTCTGGAAACGTTCTGGTGCGCGATCTGTTGATCAAGTATCTCGACAAATTCCGCGACTTGGCCAAGCAGCAGGCCTCATGCTACGATGCCCATCTCACACGCAACAACGTTCAGATGTGTCAGGACATCGTCGGCCTGTCCGCCGCGTCCGTCATGGCGGGCACTGGCGACCTGCAGGTTCTCCGGCGACTGAGGGCTCTTCATGGCCGCGATGACCCAGATACCTCTTATGGCAGCCACATGGCCGCCCATCTTGCTATTGGCGCGCTATTCTTGGGCAGCGGAACGGCAACTTTCAGCACTAGCAATCTAGCTATTGCATCTTTACTTATTGCATTCTACCCAATATTCCCAGCGACCGTCCAAGACAATCGCGCGCACCTGCAGGCATTCCGACACTTCTGGGTCTTCGCCGCCGACCCGCGCTGCCTCGTCTCTAAGGACATCGCCACCGGCCAGACCATCAGTGTGCCCATCATGATCAAGCTCAAGGCCTCGCCACCTCCAACAGTCTCCAAACTACGCCGCCGCGCACGAAAGCCGGAGGAGTCGATGGTCCTTCGCAGACACACGCCGTGTCTCCTCCCACCGCTCAACGAGATCGCCTCTGTCCGCACAGATGCGACTGCCCAAGGTTACTGGAACCTCGAGCTCGACTTCGCGGAAAAGCCCGAGCTGATCGTGGCGTTCCGCAAGAACCAGACCCTCAACCTACGCCAGCGCCCGCTCCACGAGGGCGTTATCGGCGCCACGCTGCGCGCTCTCGGCCGCGACGGTCTCGCCGAGAATACCGGTGGAGGAGCTCACACTGTCACCGAGCAGATTGCAAGCGTGAAGGACCCGCTCGAGTGGATCTTTGACCTCCCCGCCCTTGCTGGCCTTACTCGCGCCGAGCGCGCGATGGTGCTCGATCGCAGCGGTGGCGAAGGCGGTATTGAGGAGGCTGCCACCACTGAGGTGGATGCGCGGCTGGCACTTGAGAGTGACCTGGATGGGTGGAGTCGGGAGAGTCTCGAGGGGCTGCGCTTGTTGTTCGAGTGGGCCGATACTAGGGGCGCAGCTCGCCGCCGCGACAAAGCCATCGAGTCGAAGGATGCTGGTGCGGTGGAAAGTGAGAGCGAGGGGTGGTGGCTACGGGATAGCGTGGTGGAGATGTTGAAGGGCAAGGCTTGGCTTGCCATGCGCGAGGAGAGCTGAGGGTTTTGAGGGTATGCATCCATGAATATTGATACCCTCTTAAAGCTTGACTCATTTGATTGCTATTCATAAATGAGTCTATAGGTATCCTTCCAGCCAGTAGTTCTTCATGCATAATCCTCACTTAGAACTGGCAGCAGCTTTAGCCACCAAATCTGCAATTTCTTGGCGATGCTTGACATACGCTGCATGGGCAGATGGCAATTTGTGGACATCAACGTCTTCCCCCGCCTTCTGTGCGTTCTCCAAGCAAATATACTAAAGACAACATTAGCATATGACATACTGGACTTCTATCTCGAACGCAACTCACTTGGAATGCTAGGGGTACCCAGCGATGTTCCGTCGTATAGATTCAAGTACTTTAGACATCTTTCCAGGGCTCATACATTGCCTTCCCCATCAGCGCCATGAAGTTGTGCGGTCGAATGCCTTACTCTTGTTGATCCCCGGGGTCTAGGTCGTGGTTAAAGACCCGAGACTGCATCCGTCGGGAGCCAGGTCCCGTCGTCCTTGAACTCAACAAGAGTCCGACGCTCAGGGGCATCGCCACCCGCCTAGACCAGAGTGTCCTAAGCGCTCTGTTCCTCGGCGAGGAGATAGGCACTGATGCAGCACAGGTGCGAGACCCCACCCGGGAGGTCCTGCGACTGACGATCTTTCTTCGTGAGGCCCTCGATGGCGGTGGACCCGACTACGCCCCCATTAGAGTGCATGACTAGAAGAATTGCCTTTCCGGCCGTGACGAGAGGCTCAATGGCCGAACGGACCCCCTCGACGTCGGCTTCGAATGTGTTTGGTGTTGTGGCGCCATTGTTGGAGGCCAAGGCCGGAGTATGGATGGTGAAATTGTAGGGAGTACTTTCCAAGATGCTGACAAGCTTATGATATGCCGTTGGATGAGTCCATGCCCCAGGAACGAGCACATCGATGGGGTTGGAAGTAGACATACTGTTGTTGGCTTTAATTGTAAAGGGTGCTCGAGGTATAAAGGAAACTGGAAAGTGTAATGGGCACGAACGACCCAAGGCAGTATTGTATTAGAAGGAGGGCTCCACAACAGTAATCACCTTCTCAGATCGTCCTCGACTTGGCTAGAGATAGAGCTCAATTCGTACTCTCTCGGCGTTGCTATGCATAGAAAGGATTCACTACCCCGTCGAATGCTTGCCGATAACTCCCCCACAAGGATGTACCGGTAAGGCCTGCCATCGTTTTCATTGGGCTCACGCCAGATTCTGGAATTATGTAGCAAAAGCTACGCCGCTACGCGGGTTTGCAGTACACAATTTGGAGTGGCCCAAAATTTCGCAGCACAGTGTGCTGCAGCGGTGTATCTTCGTCTTTCAGCGTGCAACAATGCGCCGGTATAGCGCCTCAGGACCGCCTGAGTACCGAGGTGGCAGGGTAGGCAGCACAGAGGACAGCCGCAACGTGCACAGGGCCTCATAGTATAGTAAGGGCTAGCCACCAGCCTGGTTCACTGCACAAGCCGATCAATGGCCGTCCAGCGTTGCAAGCTGCGGCACAGCGTTGCAGGCTGCGGCACAGTGTTGTGACCAGCGGTGCAAGGTAGTGATGTAGGCGTGGGTGCAAGCAGTGAGTCGCCCACAAAGAAGCCCACGGGTTGATCGTCGTTGATATGGTCCTCAATAAAAGGTATGGACGTGGTCGAAATAGTGCTGCACTTCTCCCGAACTCTTCAGAAGCAGCCAGAAGGGGCTCCGCTTTAATCGGCTTTGTGGGCCAATGAGCAAGTGCGCACAAAAGTGGTGAGCCCAAGGGGCCTTGCTGCTTCTTTACCCACCTTGCACTTTCGTATTCAAGGACGACCGCATTTATTCAGTGCATCACGCAAGAGGCACCAAACGTCCATGAGAAATCGTACTGGAATTTTTGCACAGGACTATGAATTATCGCGACGCACTACTCAGCCATTTGATCCTCACAGCAGTCTGATTGCACAAAGATTCCATATAATCAAACTCTACCGGCTCCACATTTTGCAAATCGTCTGAGAGCACTCCGTCCCAAGACTTGGCTTTCCTAGCAGTCCGACGCTCTCCAAGGCTCGTCCCATCCAGCTCGTCGGCGGATATCCTAATTTCATGCCCAACGTCAGACTGTTTGCCTCCGGACGTACTTGTGAGCTCCAAGGCACCGAAAGTGAACAAAGTTAGGCGATAGTCGTCTTGTTCTCGCGCAGTGCGTTCGCCTCTCTCGATGTCACTTAGGCACAGCTCATCAGTGCCGCGATGATTGATCGTATGTGCGTTCCGTGTCCTGACCTTTCTGCCCCCTGTACTTCTTGACTTGGAGGAGTCTTTGAACCAAAACTCAAAAGAGAGCGACGACGGCATCACGGTGTCTATATGTCGCCTGATCCGTCTAATAAGAGAACGGGTTCGTGGGACGTTAGCACTTTTTGACGGCCCTGTGAGGGTTTCCACGAGAATGTTCGCGGAGGGTAAACAGGCACAGATGACGCCAATGCAAGGCTCATAGATTCTGCTCGATGGCATTAATTATTAGTGCAAAGTGTCCTTGAGCATGTATCATCGCTGTGTTTGGGTGAGGGCAAACCTACGGTAGCATGGCCAAAATTCCAAACTCTGCTGTCACATCATCCGAAGGTATAACCTCGACGATCTTGACTGCTTTGTACACGACAGTGCCCAGGGCAGTCCCACCAATGCTGAGCATGAAAATGATTTTGAGCCGAACAGCGATTGGTACGTTCATGGTCAATGTCAATGGGATCGGTATGACCTTCCGACCTTGGTATTAGCATATCACTTGAAAACAATGAACGAGGCTAAAATCTGGGAGGAGGGAGTTGGCCAGTGACTTAGCGAGGTCCGAGGCTTCCTACTCCTCAGACATCAGTGTCTGGTGAAACCCGAGGGGCTCGCAGAAACGGAGATTAGTCCGGAGTTTTGACCGGGGGAGCGGCACTAACGAGGATGATGAAATCACAAAGAAGGGCGACAGTCATATCGGCTATGAACAGCCGTGACTGATCCAAACAAAGCGGATTCGCGCCGTTGATTGCTAGTTGGGATGTGAGTTCCCAGTAAGCAGAAATGGGATTGCACAAGACGACCTGCGACGTCCATATGAGGTTGTAAGTAGGTGTTGAATCTAGCAAAATAGATGAGTTTCAAGCACGCACCTTGATGCATTGTATCGGGATATACATGACTGCAAAAACCACACAAAGCATTCGCAGACCACAAGAGACTCGCCGGCGGACCGAGAACACTCGGGATGTCATGAGCAGCAGGGCGACCTTTGATGCGAAGGCCGCGGGTATGTACACTATCGTAGCAAGGTATAGCCACTTGGGATAACAGAGTTGCATGTCAGCGTTGTCCGTGTCCGTGTAAGAAGTTGGCGTGCGATTCAGTGTGCCTAAGCCGCTCTTAGACTCACCATCAGAAACCCGCTGAGCATTTCTTCAGATATTTCCCACACATGGTAGCCTCCGCCGTATCTCGCTGCTAAATATCACATCAGCTACAACTTCTCTTGAAAATTGCGTAGACAGACTCACTCATGAGGAAACATGTTATCAGAAGTACCGTGAGTAGCTGTGATTATCAGCGTCTAAATCCTTCAGATTCTTGTAGGCAAGTTCCTCCCCGGATGGCGGAGTAACCTTACCCAGGCAGCTCCGCAGAACCCTTGTGAAATGTTAATTTGAGGTAGTCAACAAGCAATACGAAGATGGACAAACCTACAATCTTCGTCGAGGAGTTCTCGCCGCCGGATCACGGCCTTGACATACACCCTAACAGAAAAAAATAGGGTGACAAGCACGAGGCAAGTGCAATGACTGGCAACGCTGGCTGTGCGGTAGACATCCGTCGGTTTGGCGAAATTAGGGACAACACCTGGTGGCGGCTGAGCAGCTGCAATCACTCCGTGGGTCATCATAAAATGCTCCACTATGTGAGTATGCAGAATGCAAATGCCATCTTGGGTCTGCTTTGACTAGAAAAGAAAGCTGAGCTTGGCGAGCCGGCAAATAAATATTAAGCTTACATGTTACACGTGAATTCGTACCTAGTCTACATCACATACGGAATCTCGGATCCGCCCGATTGAAGCACATACTTAGGGTTTTCCAGGGCAACTTTAATGCAACAGTACCACCATGGAGCCCAATCAACGACATTCGGGGAGGCTGGAAGTCAAAGCCATTTTCGTGCGGCTCTGTTCACCCGAGTCATGCACATTTCAATTGGGTATCAGCAAAGAGCCAAGGTAAAATAAAAAAAAAACGGTCTAGATTGTTGATTGTCATGCCACTTCCAGTAACGGACTCTGTTTCTTTTCGCAGGCGTGCGCTAGGGCGGACAAGCTTGTAGATAGGTGAACAGTCCGATTGTTTTCCCTTGGATTGGTAGTCCCATGCGAAGATTGCAAATCCAGCACCAATCAGTGCATTACGAGGCCTTTCCGAATTCCTGCTGCAGGACTCCAGCACCTTCATTCTAGGGAAAATTGCAGCATCTAGACGTCTACTTAGTATCCCACAAATGAGTGACACCGATGCGAGCATTCGAAGCACGGGTATTCCCTAGTTCTCTCAGCCAAAGTTCAGTCTCCTGAATAGACTCATTATAAGTATGGGCGAATATTATCAAAGCAAGTACTCAAATCCTCTTCCCAACAAACTCGAAGTGTGAGCTTCTCAGTCCGCAGAATCGTTCTGAAGAGTTATGAATACAATTGACGACTAACACCTCAGTAGATCGATCTCAGTAGATCACGAATCTGTAATCTTTCCACGGAAGACTTGCGCAGGTTGCGTGCACAGAGAGTATTTAGCCACCTAAACAGATGATTCGAGGATGTAGTCACCCAAGGCATCGTGAAGCCCTTGCGGATTTGAGCCAAACATTTCTGAAGGTATCTAAAATCCCAAGATCCATGAATTTTGGGAGTAAAATCTCCAGTTGATTCCTCCTAAGAGTAGAATGAGAATGCTGCCTTGACTTGTTTCGTCCAAGTAGCCTGGATATGACCCGTCTGCCGAAAAGTATCATGGGGGTTGGAGCGCGTGTGTGCTGAGCTAGCAATTGTAAGACGTCTCAGTGACCGACCCCGAGGTCGTCCCCAGTCATATTTCTGAGCGAAAACGGGACCTGCGGCCTGGTGTCTTTTCGTGCGTAACTGTATGCAGTGGTTAAAGACAGCGGTGTGCCGTGCAGCAGTTTCAGAGTATGCAGTACATAGTAATTACCCAGGTCACACGGAGACCAACAAAACATGGGATCACTATTTGAGAACTTAATCTTCCCTATTGCACGTTAAGTATTATCACAAGAGCTAGAGGTGTTGAATACTTATTGAGTCGTCTAACTACCGTCGTGCCGGTACTCAACAAGCCACGGAGTATGCGGACACAACATATGTTATTATTCGTGAGGCGAAGAGGGTTTACGAGTACATGCGACCGTCTTCTTTGAGCCCACGCTAATTGGCAAGGGCATTCCAGTTACAGCATCAAATTCTAGTACACCGTTCCCAATAGCTCGTCTTTTTGCACAATTATGTAAATTTATAGAACAACGTCCAGGCGCCACAGGGCCGTAACAGACTCACGAGTGCTGAATACAACGTCCGCGTCGATCATGATATAGAAATCGAAATGACTTGGGTGACACAAGATGACATGGCCTCGTGATTGTGACCTCGCTTGGGCATTTAGTGGCATTTGCGGGGCCCCATTTGCAGCCATAAGCGCCGTGATGTGTGATATGGCTTCACCGCAACCCTTGGGACTCTTCAGCAAATCATAAAAGTTTCGTCACAAACGTCTAGCTCTGTCATAATCAGATGCGCTAGCGGTGATTCACTCAGACAGGGCTGTTTGCTACATAAAATCGAGAAAAAGCTTTTCTACAACCTCAGCTATCCTCACACTTGACGTACAACACATGAACACGCAAAACGTTTCCCTCGACCAAGCAAAGAAACTTCAAGAGCCATCACTAACAGGCCCTCACTACCTAAAAGCCCGCCTTGAGACCATATTCCGATAGTAAGACGACACTAGCAAATACTATCAGGGCCCAAGCATGCCTTCAGGATCTCCAGACCGCCGAGGCGGTGAGCAATACAGCGAGCCGAGCTGTTATGGAGACGGTGGAAACAAACCCCCGTTCCCTTCGCCTGTCAAGTATGGACCTTGGGCACTGCCCATTCATAGGTGAAAGTTGTATCAATTCGAGCCTACTGACATGTGTGGTCTGCTTAGTTCCCGACCGCACTCACAAGAACCATATTTCTACGATCAAATAGATCGTCCGGAAGGAGAAATAACCGCAGGCGCTCCTTCATTGCACGGGTGAGACACTGACTCCTTAATTCTGCGTAGCTTCAAGTAACTTTGCCGACATTTTCTTGCAGCTTCATTGAAGAACGGTATTTCATGCAGCCCACCGACTCCCAGTACGACAGACAAGAACGTGCCTTTGACAAAGGCGACCAGTTCGAAGCTCGCATTCACATCGACGCTATGGACCAGAGTTGGAGAGACACATACAATTATACTGCAAACCAACTGGAGCACCAAGACTCGTATGCTAATCCTGACTCGGCTCGCACCAGTCCTTCTGACTACTTGGGTGCCTCCGCACCTCATTCTGGGTACTCGAGTGAAGGAGGCTACGCTGGGCAATTTGAGCCAAGTCAAGCCGCTGTGGCTCAAGGGTTTGAAATGGAGCCTATGAGTATTGATGGTAATGCGGGGCCGCCAGTCACATTTCACAGCAGCGAAGCCGATTGTCCGCCGAGACGTCGTCGTCATCACGGGGGGGCTGCCCACAGCTCTGATCCAGGACCGGATAACCACTACCGGCACACACCGCAGCCTTCTGACCAGAGAGGAGGTCAGGGTGAAGGGGATTGCTGTGCTATTCTGTGAGTATTGGGTAAGTTACCATTTTGCTCATGGCGAAAGTGTAATGACTCGGCCTTGCGTGACTGGAACTATGACATTCATGAATGTCCCGAATCTAGTTGGGAATCTGAGTAGGTTTAGGCGATCTAGGAGGCAACAAAAATAAATTTCCTTCAAATCATTTCCTTCAAATCATTTCCAGATCTGGAAGATTCACTGGTCTTCGTGGATCCTCGGAATGTGGGTTATCCCGCGACACAACCACGATGGTTGTCGCAAGCAGCTCCCTAAGAACTCACGGTACTCCTCTTGATGATAGAAGGATATGCACCAGCGTGCATGACAGGCTGAAGAACACAAAAACCACATCCGTTGCCCAATGTCAGCTGGGTGGAAAGGTCCAGTGGAGACTGATGTGCAGACACGAAAGAACGGCTACCTTCCCACTCCATGAATCCAGACCACAACTGCCACCAACGTAGCAACCAGCGACGCACCAACACAGACCGCAGGCACAAGCATGCCCACCATAGCCATGCATGTCAAGGTAGCGAAAATTCCTCCCGCCGGCGTGAAACCGCCATACATCCAGGATTGAAAGGCAGCGGCGGCGGTTCCTAGTGAACGTCGTTAGGTATGGCATGAAGAATACGATGCAACCCCGGAGATCGTGCGATCTTACCCGGAATAATGCCTATAGGACCAAAGCCAAGAAGCATAAAGACTGTGCAGATGATGGTGAAAGTCACGGACCAGGCCACCAGAACCGCGAGCACGTCTATCGGCTGGTCAGCATCAACTGACCGTCATATATGACAGAAACAAGTGGGAGTTCGTCGACTTACGTGGCTGTGAAAGCCAGCTCACGAAAATCGTCCAGTGCTCCCCGAGCCAACTGACGGCCATGATCCAGTGCGCAACAAGCCAACTGACGGCCATGATCCAGTGCGCAACAAGCCAACTGACGGCGATCGCCCAGTATGCTTCAAGAATCGGCCAGTAAGACGTGAGAGGTTGAGTGCTTGTGAGCAGTAGAGACAGTGCCGGCATGATTAAGCTATTGGGATAGGATGGAGATTTGTCGTTTGAGAGGTGCAATGTGCAACGTGAGTGGAGCTTTGGAGCTTCAAAGTACGAAAAATGATTTCAGGGAATTTATGAACCAGCTCCTTCATCGTGAGCTGCACCTTGGGTGAATGTTGGGGCCTGAGGGCGGGGGCCGGCGCGTAGGTAGGCAGATATGTTGGTTGTTGGTTGTGATCTGTTGTGCGACACAAAAGAGTCACAGAGTCTCCTGCATCAAATCACCGTGGCAGTGCCAGGAGCCAGCTCACGCCCAGTCATGTCACTGTCATACATTTTGGGACAAGAGATGTGGTTGCAGGTTTGAATGAGATATTTACACTTCCATCTGCCTGGATACATTAGAGTCTCAAGTATAATGGCGGTGTCCAACAAAAAAAAACCAAAAAAAAAAAAAAAACCGTATGCCTAGATTTCTCAAAGCCTGGCCGGGACAGGTAACACCACAACGCCGGCCCAAAGCAATGGTATCCACCAGATCCTCACCAACTCCCATCAATAGGCGAAAAACTCCTTCACCAAGAGACGAGCAACGTCTAATGCAAAAAAGCCGAGGCATTCTGCCGCCTCAGTCTAAGGTTGTTGTCGTATCTGAACTCGCGATAGGCAGCGTATGCACCAAATGACAGCTGATACAAGTTTGGTTAATTCCATCATTCTGCGGCAAGGTTCAAGGAGCAGGCTCGATGAAGCCAGAGTGGAATAGGTTGAAGGCCAGGGAGAGAGAACGGGAATCTCCCAAAAGGCAAAGTATAACAAAGTGTAGTGAAACTCACCATGCCAGCAACAATAAAGAAAAGTGGGTAAGCCTCCACAGGTGGCTTCATAGGGCTGGCAGCGAAGCGCTGCATCATCGAGGGTGCCTTGGCTGCTTGGTGGAAGAGGCGCGGTGTGGGACGCATGATGGCGGTTGGATGTGTGTGGTGTGGCGCAGCCGAGAGCTTCTGTTTCTTGTGTGCTGTGAAAGCCGAGAATACGCAACAAGGTACCGATATTGTGGCTTGAAGTATCCTAATTCTGCGACAATGATTCTGAATACCAGAAGAATGTGGTGCGCTTTGTTTTGAATGTTGTGCGATGGTGACACACACGAAACCACCAGCCTAGGAACAAGGCTCTACATTATATATGCTACACAGCCGTCAACCTCCGGAAATCACTCCAGAGAATGAACATACGATGCAAAATGGCAGACAAATGGTATCCGCGGCCAGGCGCGCAGTGGCCAGGCTGACTGGCTCGCCTGGTGGTGTGATTTCTCACTATTCCCGGCGTGAGCAGCCCACCGTGGCCTGATACGCCTGCCGTCAGCATCGAGTCTCGGCTGGAGTTTCCGGGAGATGTAGGAGCGGCTACACAAGTTTTGGTGGCAGAGTTGGCAGAATAGAGAGTAGAAGGTCATGTCAGGGGAGATCTTACCCCGGATTCTGCTTGCTGTCACCAGATTGTCGGGATTTTAAGGCTGAGTGGAGGAACATCGCGGGGGCGACCGCCCGCGCTTGATCCCAGTGCATCGCGACTCGCTACTTGGTTAAGATAGACTGTCGAATTTCACCCATTTACATGAGACGACTTCGGCTCGATGTAGACAAATCGCACGTCTTGGTCATCAGTCGTCTGAGACCTTCATTACCTTTCCGAACCCTTAGACCGCTCGCTCAATCCGGTTTCCTCGCCATCTCGGCAAGCTTTCAAGACATCGCCCACACACAGAACAGCACAGTGTCAGTAGGGGTATTTTGATCTATTCAGTTGACATACCAGACCCAAGACCCTTTTTCAGAATCCCCGAAAAGGCCCATCTCCCCCTTGAACGCCACGTGCCCGTAGTAAACACAAGAAGCTTAAGTGTCATGAGCCACCGCTTCCTCCGTTGCGCGACTATCACCCCAGTCCGTGTCCTAGCTCTACCGCGCCACCGCAGCGTTCAGCACCTGTGTCCTGAAGAAGCCTCCCTTCGTCCTCTCGATGACCTGCTGGTAAACACTGCTGGGTGGGTGGTTCATGATGACTGTGCCCTCCTTGGAATCGATCTTGGCGTCCAGTCGCGTATCCCGGATGAGGTTGACAATCCACTTCTCGCCATCCTCGTTGTTCAAGCCCAGGCTTGCGCTGAGACCCTGGATGTCGATGCGTGCGTGGATCTTGCAGTAGCTTTCGAAGATGAGATGTCTGGCGTTGTCGACAAAGGCATCAACGGATGCACTCAGGAAGAAGTCGGTGCGCAGGACCTCCTCGGCGAGGCTGAGCTGGCGCTGGGCCTCCTCGAAGTCGAAGTCGATAGACAGAGCGCGCACGAACTCGGTGAGAGGGTCGTTGTATTCGTAGGCCTCCTGGCGCACAATGCGCACGATGTCCTTGAGCTGCTTCTGCTGCACGCCCGAGTTGCGCGCGCGGCCGCGACCGGTGATGACGGCAGCAGCGAGGTACCGCAGGATCCACGGGCAGGAGGTCTGAATGGTGTTGATGTATTCGGGGCGGAAGAACATTTCGAGGAGAGCGTCGCGCGAGGAGTCGCTGTTGAAGAGGGGGAACAGAGCCCAGTGAATGAGCCAGGTGCGGTGCTGGAGCTGCGCCAGCGGGTTGTTGTACAGCTTGTTGTCGATACCCTCCTTCACCTTGTTCATCTCCTCCATAGCACCCTCCCAGTTGGTGGTGAGGATCTCGGAGGCGAGCTTGCCCCATGTTGCGGCAGAGACCTTGTCGTCGTCGGTGGAGAGGACACGGAATTGGTAGAGCAGGTCGGCGGCGGCGGCGTAGTTGCCGCAGCTGTACTGGAAGTTGCCGAACTCGTAGAGGGCGTTGACCATCTCGATGGTAACCTGTCATGTCCATCACGTCAGTATATCTCCCCTTGATAGCTCCGTATCCCAGAAGTAGCAAGAGCCACTCCGAGCAGCAATGGCACACGTACATCGTGGTCCTTCTTCAAGAACGCCAAGTTGGCAACCTTGTCACTGCGCAGGTTGGACACGACCTCCTCGGTCTGCAGCAGCTCTGTGATCCTAGCGGTAGACTCCTCGAACTTCTCCAGGGTGTCGATGACCTTTTGCCTCTTGTCGGTGAACTCTTTGGGTGGGTCCTGCAGGCCCTCGAGGTCGCAGTACAGGTTGGCGACGTAGTCGGTCATGTTGGTCTTTTTGAGTAGCTCGTATTTGGCTTTGAGCAGCTCGCGCGTCTTGTCGGCATCCCCGGTCTGGCCATCCTCGTCCTCTAGCTGGCCGCTGCTGAACTCGAGAAGGGGGAAGATGAGGTGCCTGTCCAACCTGGTGACAAGCTTGGGCAGGAGGTCGAACTCGGAGATGGCGAGGTCGCCCATGGTGTGATCGGATCGGGTGGTGGATGAGTGGATGCCCGTTTGCGAATGCTTTCAGTCGGGGGATGGGATGGATCGGAGATCGGAAAATGGAATGTCGAAGTCGATGTCGATGTCTCAAGTCAACAGAGGGAAAAGGTCGACTGACAGGCTGACAGGCTGACAGGGAGGAGGGTCGAGGGTCGCTAGAGAGAAGTCGCGGCTGGATTGAAGAATGGCGGGGCTCACCAAAAAACCAGCATTGTTCCTGCCCTCTCACGACAAAGTTCTGCCTCGCTAGTGCCCGTTTTCGTGGGGTCCACCCGCTACTTGCTCATTGGCCAGTCGCTATTTTATTCTGCCGCGTCTCCGGAGCTCTGCCGGTTCCGGCTCCGGCAAAATCGACGACAAGCCTTCATTTTCGCCCGAGGCACCACGACGCCGACAGTGTCTACAGCATCGCACCACTCGCTGCAGTCATTCATCCAGATTCCGACTTCTCGCTGCGACACACGAACGACGATATGCTCCGTCACACAGCATTACGAGCGGCTACAGCAGCGCCCAGACGAGTGGTGCTTTCGCCTAGCCGACCCTCCCCCTTCCTCAACACTACGCGATTTCTCACTACCGAGTCCTCAGAGACGACACAAGCGTCGGCCCCACCACCTGTGTTTCCGGCACAGGAATCGGATGCGTCGTCGGTGTCACAATTTCTAGACTCCACCGCGGGTCGATCACCATCTGCATCTGCGCGGTCGAAGCCATCAGGACCCGCCCCTCGCCGGCTCACCTATCTCGTTGGGCGAACCAAGTCAAAGAATCTTTGCGTCTACGACGATGTCAAGTCCGGTGGCACCAACAAGTTCACAATCATCAGGAGAATCGAGGGGAGAGCGGAGGATTTGAAGAAGGATCTTAGGAAAGATTTCAAGTTCAAGAAGGACGATGTGAATGTGAACCCAGTCACTGGGAATGTGTCGATAAAGGTACTTGAAGCGGAACGGATTTCTGAAGTGCCACGACCGAAGATATCGGACTCTCCACTGACACTTTCCACAGGGCTACCACGCGCCAGCAGTCAAACTGTGGCTCGAAGCACGTGGCATGTAGAGAATCTAGGCCGTCAAAGCAATAACAGCACGATAGCGGCATCAAGAACCGAAATCGATTCATCAAGTATCGAGGTCGTCGTCGGACGTGGGCGCGGAACTGGGCGGAGTGGCCGTTCCGTCTAGTAGGAGAAAGTACAACACTGCATGACGCACCACGATATACCCATGTCGATGCAGCTTTCCAAATGTACCACCGATAGACATGCGGCCAATATCAGACGGGCCGGAAGCAGAAGGAAGCAACTCCATGCGATCTTCACAGCGTAGCCTGACTCGGGCTTGTATGCAGCAGATGAGACGCATGCTGGATGGCGTCCTCGACTATGTGAGCTCTATCCTGCGAGTTACCTCCACCAGCCACCGGGCAGAAAATTCAAACAGTTCGTCAGACAGTGAGAACACAGTTGTGACGATCCTAGGGACGCGGCAGTGGAAGTCCGCTAGGAAGAACTCCTGCTCCTGTGGGCAGCCGGTTCGGCGCCCTCAGGTAGCCTTGTACGGACTATCCTGGACTAGCGAGCAAATGGGCGGAGTTGGATGCCACCATGTATTTACACAGGCCGTATTTTAGTTGGTAATGGAAAGGCAGAAAGTTCTGGTGTACATAAACTGTTCAATCTTGTTGCTCTCTCAACAGTCTGAGCAGCTTCCAGAGGTCCAACTTGCTCAGTCCCATGCCCGGCCGTGCACTTTTTCCGGATGTATGTATGTGCATGTTTTCGAGATTGAATTGCGGATTGGACTAAACACGCTGATCGGAAACATGTGCTGGCTGATGAGAATCGGCTATGCTCTCGTGATGCGAGCTTTCTAAAGTCCCACATTGAATAAAGGTCGCCCTGGGCGGACGAAAAACCACGGTTTTCACTCATTGATAATAGTTAATGACTGTGATTCATTAATCTCTCAGGCACGTCAAACTTCGAAGTAGCGTGTCTCTTCTCTCAGCTGATGCAGACTCCTTGTTTAGAGGCTGACACACAGCACTTTGCTGGTGTTCCACTTTCCCGATCGCCTTCAAACAGACACTTCTGGCATTGAGCCGACGGCGGGTGACTTGTTGATGATATGTATCGTCATGTATTCTGACACATAACAAGTACTTGTGTTTCAGTGTGAGTCACAACCTGAGTTGGGCCACTGTACTGACACTCGAGGGGCGGTGCTAGGAGCATACACAAGCAAATACGTGGCATTATCGACAATGCTATCAACGTATCTGTTCCACAAATACTTAGCCTCAACGCGTTCCTCTAATCCTCCGGTAAATACTAAATCGAAAAATCAGAATGGCAGACCAATCCCCAGAGCATCTCGCATCAGAACGCACAAAATGTTGCGATGTCTCCCTGGGCCACCCTCGCCACAATCTTTCTCGCTGTCAATATACACAGCATCATCTGCTTGCTAGGACTATCTCTCTATATCAAGCTACTGAATTCTTACGATGAATCTCCTATTCTGCCCGCTCGCGAGAGTAGCGTCCATCAAAGGCGATGCTAAAAAAAACACTCGACCGTTATGGGATTTGAACCCATGATATCCCGGTTAAAAGCCGGGCGCTTTAACCACTAAGCCAAACGGTCTTTCGAGATGATAAATGATGCTGGAGATGTCGATGTGGCCGGATTTCTTGGGAGGAGAGGGGGCTTGTTTGGTGCTTGGGGAGGGGCGGTTGCAGATGACATGGCGGGCTGCTGCTCTAGGTAGTCGTGAGTGGGACTCTGTCGGATTACATGGTGTGCATGTGGTGTCAAACATTGTTTTCTATCACACTTCGTCAACGCTCTGGCAACTTTTGAGGTTGTACATCTGTTTAAGAAAGTTGAGATAGGGGGATGGGGCTGGTCTCAGTCCATCTAGCAACTTCACTTGGTGAGACATGGAATACGTTTGCCGGCCGTATTAAGTTTCAAAGACATGCCGTGGGTGTAATACAAGCGAGTCTCCGGTCCTAGGTCTTAGCAGATAGCTGGTCCAGTCGCAGGATGTGGGGAGGCTCAATGCATTGGGAAGTTCTTGCCATCCGCGTCGACAAGATAATGGCTTCTCCGGACGAAGATCAACCAAGCGCTAGATGAATTTGAAGCCCCCGTCAAGCCGTGCATTCTCTGTGTTAAGTTCACATCCTTGTCTCCTGAGGATCTCGGTGACGTTTTCAATTTGTCTTGGCCCAATTCCGCCGCAGCATATCTTGGGGTCTTTTGTCATTTCTGGGAGAGACTTGGAAGGGACTGCTGTCGCTTGGTATGAAATCGCCGGTCCAGAGCCGAGTAGGTGACCTCGACGCCAAGGAACAAGGGCGCCAACCTCCTCGGTGGCTGAATTGGGCAAGATTCGTTCCTTGTAAGAGAGGATTTTAGACTGAGGGCCTTCAAAGAGACCACTGCTGCTGCGCATAGGGTCGCTGTTGAGCGAGGGGAGTGCCTGATGCCCGCGGGACTAACGCGCCATCAGCATCGCTGAGAATCAGGCACCAATTGGAAAGACATTGCTGTGTTTAACATGAAGTTGAGAGGCACGAAAAGCCATGGTTGCGCCGACAAAAGCCGCTACGGTGCTTCGGAAGACAAAGTTTGCGCAGAAGAAAATCCACAGACAAGAAGTAGTCCACTAGAGAATCATCCAAGAATCAGAATTAGTACTGTTAAGAAAACCACCGCAAGCAATCCACACGCCCTCGCGATCAGAGCATCCTGGTGTCCCATCTTGCATATCGGACACTGGCCCGGGAATACCTACTCCACGGCTGCATGGAGCAAGCAGCAGCCGACATGGGAATTGACAACAATGAGGACCATCTCCACGGGTCGCGCCATTGGGCTTTGCCTGCTTCCGTCATGGTTGTCAATGCCAGTGTGCATACCAGCAGGGGCACAAGGTACCACACCTTATGTGCGTGCATGCAACCTGCACTAACCTGGGTTCCTAGAGCCAGAAACAAATGTCATGGTCACTCTCGCTAGGCATAAAAGACAGGCTTATCAGGACTTTGTGGCCTGGACTTTGTGGCCTTCGTGCCAGTAGTCTTGATTTGCTCCCGTTGACTTCCATCTCCCCCCCTACCGACAAAAGGTTTGCAAGGCGTCCGTTCCATGCTATCAGCGTTCTTGGCCCATGGATGGATTACGAGCCTTCTGCTCATAACCTGAAGGTCCCGAAGTCGGCTTGTAATGCGTGCGTTGTGCATATTGCAGACTGCAGAGACAACGTGGAGGGTGGAGGCTCGGCTTACGAGTTCCCCTAAAGGGGGGGGGGGGGCGGGCCAGTATTCATACACTTACTTACCGCACTTCGACCACAGCCCAGCCTACCCTAGAGCCAGAGTTGAGAAATCTTCTTCCAAGCGAGCCTGGTCGAGGCATCCAGAAACCGCCGACGCGGCCCCGCCGACCCCGGAAACCCACCACATACAATAACTGAGTCTCATCAGCAACCCACCACGCAGCAAATCCCCAACGCATCAAACAACGTGTATATAGGTAACATGATCTTCAATTCAAGAGCTACCTAGGGACCTACTCAAGCACCCCAGCCATGACCAAGACTGCAAAAGACTACCTATCAAACGAATCGTTTCCAAAAGAAAACCTTGAAACAAAAAAAAACTCAAGCAGACTTCTCTCCATCTTCAAAATTCTTCTGATCAATTTTCGCTTCTTCCCTCTCGTCCGCTTTCTCTTATCTTCAAACTTGCTCGGCAAGCCCCTATATAAGCCCCTCATCCTGTCGAAACCCCTTCCACCAAGCCGAAGGAAACTCCCGACGCCAATAATGTGGTGTGGCGTGCGTCCGCAGTTGAAAAGCGATGTTTGCTGGAGCTTCACTATGTCTCGCTGACATGCCGTAGGCATCCCCAACCGGTCCGCAACACCAAGATGCACCCAGACTTATCTTCGCACGCTTTCTCTATGCCGGACCAGTGATATGTACGTGAGTCTCACACCGCTGGAAGATATGCACACGCCAGGCGTCACTCATCATGCGTGATCTCCACACGCTCCCGGTCCAACGCTCCGAACGCAACAGCGTCCTTCAAGAAACCGTTCGACAGCTCTGCACTCGTCATCTCCAGAGCGCGCAAGATCTTGTCACTCCGCGGCACCACATTCGGCGGGATCGACGAGGAGGAGCCCGCCGCCGGTTCATTTGCATCGCGAGCCTTTTCACTCAGCTTGCGCAGCATTGACATGCCCGTCGCCGCAATGTACAGCAAATGCTCGTCCTTCTTGGGCTGAGCGCGCGCCGCTTGGCCCATAGGCCGGACTGTCGGCCGATCGAATTCGTGCACGAGCTCACGGACGAGCGTGGAGAGGTTTTGCGCCAGGCCGTTGCCTGCTCGGAGCCACGTGCGCGTGATGCTAGGATCGCTATCAGGCACGAGCGAAGCAAGAATGTCGCCGGCGAGAAGACCTTGCATGAGGTACGGTTTGCGAGCCTCAACAAAGGACAGCTGGCCAGGCGCACGGGCACGGTTGGCGCTGGGTATTGGCGAGACAGCCAAACCGAAGGTACGGGTGATGAGTTCATTCGGCTGGGGCGCGGCCGCGTCGAGAGCAAAGATGTTCTTGTAATGCGTCCTGTTTGGTTCGTCGCGAGCGAAGAGTTTGGCCAGGACGTCAATGGCGTGAGGCAGATAGGGATGCAATGCGGGCTCGAAAGAGGTAAAACATATCTTGTCAACGTCGGCAAGATGAGGAACCGGTGTGGGTGCAAAAGATAGGACGAAATGAAGTAGCTGTTTAGCTTGCTCTCGTCCGGGTATTTCAACAAAGGTTGCGATGTTCGAGAGCAAGGTGACGACGTCCTTCATGAAATCCAGCGTCATAGCGTGCGTCCTCAACAGCATATTCCGGGTGCCGAGATACCTGATTACAACGCAGAGAAATTTGATCAAAGAATCATTCTCGGCCATAACTGGTGGGTTGTCAAGCGCAAAGGACATATTGCGGAGGATTGTGGTGATACAGAGCAGCCGATCGGCAGCGTGGTCCAGCTCATACTCCTGCGTACCCACCACATGTATCTTTTTGATAGCCAGGTTTTCAAGTCGACATGCCCGGCACACGTCTTCGTAAGGGCTGATGAGAACCTCATCCGACAGCTCGTCGCAATGCTCGGCGAGCAACTCAACTTGTTCTTCGGCAAGTTCTACCATAGTTTCAAAGAGCTCTTCCAAGTTCGCCAACGTAAGGTCCACCGACCCATGCGGGCCCGTCAGGGTGCTGAGGGTATCTAGAGCCACGCGGACCTCGGCACGAATACCGCATTGTAAGCTCTTGGTCAATGCATGGAGGTCAATATGCCCCAGCTGACCAACAGGTGGTATGTCAGGCTTCCAACGCTGATACTCCTGGCCTTGTTTGGCAGCTACCATAACATTGACGCCACCGTGCGTCTGCGGTTCATCTTGGACCGCCACTAGTCGAGAGCAAGGGTGGTACTCATCCGGCTCCTTTGCAAACGGCGCGGGGAATTGCAAACGCTGCGTCTCCGCGGCCATGCCTTGCCCTTCAGGAGGAGCATTGCCGGGTAATGAGACACTGCCATGCTTGCTCGCAGGGGACGGAACTGAAAAGTCGTCGTGACCAGGCGCGTGGCTTTTTGAAATACTTCCGCTCCTTAGGCTGGCAGGGCCTGGTTGTCCTTGAGCAGGATGTGGAGTCGAGAAGCCATTAGCGCTCGCCTGCATTCCACCAGGCGGCATCTGCTTCACAGGCGATTGCACCTGACCCTGTTGCATGCTCATGGCTGACTGGCCAGGTTGCATCATGCCGGGCTGCATTTGACTTGGTAGTGCCATCTTTTGCGCGCCGGGAGCAATCTGCGCGCCAGGTTGGTGCTGCTGCTGCTGCTGTTGTTGTTGTTGTTGCTGCTGTTGGTGATGCTGTTGCTGCTGTTGCTGCTGCTGCTGCTGCTGCTGCTGCTGCTGCTGCTGCTGCTGCTGCTGCTGCTGCTGTTGTTGCTGCTGCTGCTGCTGCTGCTGCTGACTTCGCATTTGTCGATAATGGAGCTCGAATGACCTCAGCGACCGCTCATACAGCATTTTGACTTGCTGAGGCGCCGTCGGTAACTGCGCATGATTGAAGCCGAGCGAGTTTCCCATTATAGGCCACTTGCCCTGGTGCGTTACCATGTCGTAGCCGCCGTTCTTGAACACAAACTGGAACAGGAGCATGAGATTAACATTCCGGTCGCAGACTTGTGGATTCGGGTCGAAACTAAGTCCCTTCTGCTGCATGAACGCCGCAAGCTGTTTCAAGAAAGGCTCAGGAGTAGTGAAGTTCCTAAACTGTTGCGACTGCGCATGTGGTTGCTGTTGTGGCGGCTGCGGTTGTTGCTGTTGCTGTGCCGTTCCGAGCTGTTGTCGCATCGCGGGATTGATGTTGGACGGCATCTGGCCATTGGACATTTGCTGCTGCCGCGCCATCTGACTCCTCTGCTGCGCGTGTGCTTGCGCTGCATTCATTTGCGCATGGACCTGAGCTTGTGCCATGTTCTGACCGGGTACTTGGCCCTGCATCTGCGATGGCATTTGCATGTTTCCCATCTGTTGCGGCTGCTGTTGCTGCTGATGTTGCTGCTGCTGATGTTGCTGTTGCTGATGTTGCTGCTGCTGATGATGCTGCTGCTGCGACTGCTGGCGCTGCTGCATCTGCTGCTGCATCTGAAGATACATCTTTTGCTGGTCCATGCGCCCTGGTGGCATAACCTGCGGATAGGCCTGGCTGGGCATCTGACCCATTTGTCCCATCTGTTGCATCTGCTGCATCTGTTGCATCTGCGCCATATGCGCCATATTCTGTCCTCCCATTTGGCCCATGGCCATCTGCCCTGGTTGCATCATACCTGGCTGCATTTGGCCCATTTGCTGCGGCATCATCTGGTGGCCCATTGTATTCGGTGTTGATGGAGGTCGCGCGGGCGAAGGACTCGGGGTGTTGAAGCTGGGATTGAAGCCTTGCGGATAGGCTCCGGGTTGCATGCCCTGCTGCTGCATGTATGAATTTGGCTGAGGCGTGCCACCATGGTCGCTAGGTATTGGTGACGATTGCGCAAATTGTTGTGCTTGAGCCGCGGGGGAGAAGGGGTGCGGAGACGTCGTGGCAACACGTTGGGGGACACTTCCGGGTCGCATCTGATTACTACCCATGATGGGAGACGGCGAAGCGTTCGCAGAGCCATTAGCTTGGAGGTGTGGGTAGGGCGAAGGCTGGCCTGACCCCATGGGTCCCTGGGGGAATCCGGGAAAATTCGCGTGCTGTGGTGTATCTGCGCGCGAGGTCGGCAGCAAGCCCGGGTTCGGTCGCGGTGATCCAGCGATGCTACCCTCACTTGGACGTGATCTCTTGGAGGGTATGACGGGATTTGTCGAGTACATGGGATTCGGAAAGGATGGCGACGAGTTGCGCATCGGGTTGTTCTGCATGCCGAGCATGTGGCCTTGAGCTTGGGCCTGCTGGTACTGAGCTGGATTAAACTGGGCAGTGCCCGGATTATTCAGAAAGGCGTTAGGATCCATCATGCCTGGGCTCATGGTCATAGGTTGCGAAGCGTTTGGGTTGTTGATTGAAAATGTGCTGCCATTGTTTTGGATGGGAACATTGGGGTCCCAGGAGGTCATGGCTTGTCGGTTAGCGGCGACTATTCGCGTGTGAAGGCGCGAAGTCGGAGAGGAGAGACACAAGCTCAAGACGCGGCAGAGACAGAAACGGGCGTGAGGGTCTTGGTCGTGGTGGGCGGCGCGCTGGAAGGACAGAAGAGGAGGTTGAGCGCTGAACCCATCTGGCTGGATGGCCTTGTCTGGGAGAATTGTCGCGTCAATTCAAGTCTGAAAGGAGTCGCAAAAGACACATTAGATACAGTCGACCATCAAGGCAGAAGACAAGCAATGCATGGACAAGAAAATAAGCGTGGAGGGGATCGCAAGTGGTACGCGACGGGGTCGAGAAGAAAGCCAGGCGCGTCACTTGCCGGTCGCGATGCGATGCGATGCGGTCGGTGGATTGCCGAGTGCAAGGCAAAGCAGGAGCTGGGCACACTGGCACCTTCCTGCTCGCCTGTGCTGTGCTGCTTATGCAAGAGTGGCTGGAGAGGAACAAAGGGGGGGTGTAAATAAGAAGTCCACCGTCCGTGCGGTGGCGGGTCTGAGTCGTGCCATAGTTGGCTGCGGGGGGTGAAAAACAGGGAAATGCGGCAGCAGAGGCCGGCACAGTTCCAGGTTTCACTAACAGGAGGGTGAGGGGAGGGGGTGGGAATCTCTCTCTTGCACCACAGAAAGCAGTGCAGAACGGCAATGGTAAGTTGTGCTTGTGCTAATGCTGTGGGAAGCTGGACAAGGAAATTGGATAATATTGGTACAGTAGGTCTGGTCAACTAGTCGCAACTAGTTGAAATGTCTATTGATGGAGACAAACAGTGATTGTTGCAAGACTCTCGCACGACTGAAAGAAATGCTCTAGGGGCAGCAAGATGGCAGTGTGTAGAAGGGTTTTGGGAAAGGGGGGGGGGTGCGAACCTGATGTGTCCAGCGGACAGCAAGAATGACTGACTAGGTGCTGTGCTGAAAACCGCTTGCAAAGAAACACAGAGGCTGCAGGCAGCGGAACAGCAGAGGGTCAACAGCTTCAGCCGGCTATCAGCAGTCGCGCCGGGTAGAGCCCATTGCAAGACAGGGAGAGGGGAGCAGAAGGGAAGCTCAGGAACAGGATTACAGCAGGTAAAGGGCGGACACAGGGGCATGTGGCAGAGACGAAAGGGTCATACGTACCGGCGTAGCGATTGATTCGTGACTTTCCAAGGGGATTGGAAACGAGAGGGAAATCTTCCCACTGCCCGCGCAACGGCCTTCACTGTCTCCTCTTCAGCTACGCCAGCTACGCCGATTCCGGTTAGGTCTGTAACATCTTGAGCTCGTCATCCAATGGCTGTGCTGCGCCCCCTTGTCATGGTTTGTTGCCCAAGTACAAGGCGTTCTTGTCTCCCAGGCCGAGGCGGTGCCGATGCCGATGGACCACCACTGTCTTAGGGCCGCTGTCAGATGTTTCTTGCCGGTCGGCATGACAGACAAACGAGTTGCGAGGACTGGCACAGCCGCCATCCGACAACGAAGAATTGGGAACAAGACATGCTCTACCGGGCGATTTTGACGACGCGTCTATAATCAGTGGGTTGTCCTGACGCCGTACCGTCTTGGCTCGGCCATCCGACGTGCAGCCATGAGCATAGCGTGAAGAAGGCTGGCGAAAATCCCTCAGTTGCAGAACTCGGTCCAGTTCGGGGTGTGTGAGAAGCAACTTGAAGATGAGAGGATTGTCTGTCAAGGCAAATCCCACATGGAAATGCCGAGATGATGTGGGTGGGGTGACACCAGATGCGCCGTGCCAGGCGTGGTCCAGCTGAACAAGATGCACCAGCTGACAACGATGTCCGTCCCTAAAGTGTCTAGAGTCGAGACTTCGTCCGATAGTCGAACCGCTCCAAAGCCAACATGCAAAGACATGCAAAGTGAAGGCCCGACAGACGCAAAGTGCGCCCATAGGCGTGCTATTAGCCTGCCGCATGCAAGGTTCGGCGTGGTGCCAATAGCGTCATGTTTCCGACCCAGGCCCGCCAACGCCAGACGTGCATCCTTTCGGGCACCCAACGGCAGAGTCGATCGATCTGAGGACTCGTCTTTCAACCTTGGAAGCTCGGAACAGGGCATCCGCACATTTTGTGAAGCGGGTCATTCTCATTCTGCCATGCCGAAGTGGCCCGACTCGTTTGCTGGTGGCCACGCTGTTGTGCTTCTGTTCTGTGTCTGTGTCTTGTGGGAAAGTCGACCCCTTGGTGTGATGTGTGTGACGTTTAGTGAGCCCGGGTGATCCACGCATGCCTCACAACCAGCCATTTCGAGCCCAGTCAGGCGCCTGCTGGTGCGTCAAATGAGGACTGCTTTCTTCATGGTGTCGTCCATCTCGCCCATTTCAATCTTGGATTTTGGAATTCAAGGTTGTCGCTGCGCCATTTTCGTCTTGTTGTTCGTCATTCAGGCCGTGCCTGCAAGAGTGCGAGCGAGGTCAACGGTACCAGCAGGAGGCGGCATCTTCCAGCAACGCAAGAGCAACAACGCAGGCAGAGAGCGGCAATGGAAGACACGAGAATAAGAAGAAGGTAAGAAAGAGGAAAAGAGGGACAGAGATGGGAACGAGGGGTAGTCAAGGAACCTCAGGCTGGTGCAAAGACTGGCGTCAAAGGTACTCGTGTACCTGTAAAGTTCCATCCGGGCTCCAGGCTTGTGCTTCCACGCCTTAGGTAATCCAAGCTTGACTACAGTGGCAGGTGGAGCATGAGCTTGCCGCTTCGGGCCAAGCGCTGCAGGCTTCTTTGGCCCGCCGTCTTCCCGTCCTCCTCCTTCCTCCTTCACAGATTCACAACCGGCACCTGCCACCGCAACTTTTGGCATCACGAGATCTCAGGAAAGCAGACGAAGCTGTGGCTTCCCAAATCTGTGCGCGGAGGATCTTTGAAAATCTTTAATCTGGATGGATGATATATGAACCAGAAACTCTGGCAGGAAACCAGGCGGATTCCTTCCTGAGGTGCTTTCAGATGTCATCTCGGCAGCAGACCACGTCCACAGTCTTCCTCCTAAGCAGCTGCTCGCTAGCACATACACAGCCCGCCAGACTGAAATTCAGGTAAGGTATCGGAGCGTCGACTGACCTGGGCAAGTCTCTAACATTCAAATGCTTCAATGTTGTTCCCAAATCGATCCGCAAAGAATGGCTTGACCCGAGACTGGAACGGCCATCACACGACGTCCACGCTCCAAACATGCGTCTCGGCGTCACACGGGATGATGTGCTCTCCAGATCGGACAACGCATGCACCCTCGAAGCTCACTACTAGTCCTTTCAGCGTGTCCGCCGTGTGGCGACTGGGCGAGTACCCCTTGCACATGACCACCACGGCAGGGCAGCTGCACAAGCCCGAGATCCTACTCGTGCTCCAGAAGCTGCGCTGTCCTGTTTTGTCCAGGAATTAGGATGCGAGACTGTTGCGAGCTTCACTGCCGTTATGCTATTGCAAGCTCGCGACGTGGACCTGCACTCGTGCACACGTCCGTTATGAACCGTCGGACGCCTTGAATCGTTGTGGGAGAAAGTGGTAGTCATGTGTGGAAACGGCGTGACTGGATCACGGCGCAATGGCAGTGGTGGTAGTGGACGTGAGTAATCTGCCAATGGTATTGATGAGCAGCTCCGTTGTGGTGGTTTCGTTACCGCTGGCTTGCATACGAGAGTTTCTGTATCTTCACTGTGTCACGGGCCACAGCCTGTGCTTTCAAAATCCACTGTCTACAAATCTTAGCTTGTGGGATCATCTCATGCCTTCTACTCTGGGTAGTTGGCCTTGGAAATCGCTCGATTCTGCACACGCGTCTGTGTGGCATAGATTCTTCAGCCATCTTGTTGCTCTTCAACCCCAACGTCGTGGCTATGTGGAGTCAATCTAAGCCTTCATGCCGTCCCGTCATATGCCATGAAGCTGGGCCCAAACAGCCTCGGAATAGCAGACTAGGGGTGCGTTTGGAGATGTAGCAATGCTCATTCACTGTCCGAAGCAGTCTGGGTGGTATCTGGACACCCTTAAGCCCCCCAGGGATGGGAGCCACACCGATTCAATCAGACCACACGCCGACGCGAAGGTGTTGAAAAATCGACCATAAATGAAGCCAGATCTGCCAGGAGTTCGGAAGTAAACACCAAGGGTACACAACTTAACTGAGGCAGTGGGGAGGGTCATGTCGTGCATGCGTGGCAGCTCTGGTGGATGTGTTCCCAGTCAAACCGTCTGAAGCCGTAACTAGTATGTTTTTGGGGTATCCTTTTCTAATTTACCTACGGACAACAGAAGCTCTGGAATGGTAATGTGCCATACCTTACTTACGTAGGCACACCTGTGTATGGCGGCTCGCCTCGAAGCTCGAGACTTTGTTGAGCCTCTAAGTAGATAGTATTGCCAATACCTGTCTCGGAGCCTTCGTATTACCATGATTATGCAACGCAGCTGCTTTCCTGATTATGCTGCTGGCCAGTGCGGGAATATGCGCTGTACATCAGTCTCCGCAAGCATGGCCACTAGGACATAAGAGGACCCAAATCGGTGATCCAAATGCCCAATAACCATCGTCAAGCTGCAAGGAAAATATTCACTATCTAGATTGACCTTATAGATCATTGTCCGGAAGATTAATGAGAATTCCTGAAACCAGGAACATTCTTCACAAACATCGATGGTGAAGGCATGTGCGCTGACATGCTACTGCGTTATTCGTAACATGCTAATATCCGCCAAGTTTCACCATTTCAACAATGCGACGCGTTGCCAAACACGAGTAGACAAGCTTTAGACTAATGTTGTCTTGCCATGCAGTCCACGAAACTTGCCCTCATCACCATCCTTCAATTCCAGGAGGTACGAAGCCAAGCCAAGGCTCCACAATTCCATTGGAGACTTATCGTGCCCTTGTAAGTGGAAATTTCAGCCAAGTCAAGCAACATCGGCAGTCACTGGCCCCAAAAACAGAACTCTGAAAGACAAGAATGCAGTCAGGATTGCTCAGGTGGTGCCACCGACCGCGTTACTGTTAGAGGAAATGGTCCCAGAATTCAGGTTCTCATCATCCTCCCCTGATTCCATCGATGTTACATTGGATATTCTCTCGGACACAAGGAAGTCTCCGAGACCTGACATCTCACTACTGTATCTGCCACTTTCGTGGCACTGTAGACTCACAACCGCATGACCTTCCATATCACCATGGCTTCCTCTCAACTTCCAGACTTTGACCAACTCCCTAGTGTAGAGGGCATGCCACAAGGGTGTGCATGGGGAATATTCGACCACGATGGCAAAAAGGATCTTCTCGGCACGCTGAATCTGCTCACGCCCTCAGTCAGAAAGGCTGCCTACACCGAGGCCAGAGATGGGCATTCGATTTCGCTCAAGTCAGTATTCTCCTTTGATGGCGAACAAAGTTGCAAACCATCCATGCCAGATTGATAGCAACACCGTTCGTCCCCAAACAGCTGGCCGTTGAACGGCATGTCGTTCCCAATACCAGGACGAATCAGTCCCTCACACACGCACATGACGCTGCAGTAGGCGGGCCTCTGCGACGCCACGGGCTGGGACGACGAGCTGCACTTCAACACGCAGCTCAGCAGCCAATGGGGCAGCCTGGTGCACTGGCAGCACCAGCCGTCGGGCCTGACATATAACGGCATCGCCGTAACCAAGGAAGGCCTCGAAGGTCCCAAGACGACGGTCAAGAACGCAATGCCCACACTGGACCACTGGCATCCGGCCGGCGGGCTCGTTGCCCGAGGCGTCTTGATCGACTTCAAGGCGTGGTACGAGGCGCGAGCCCGAGCCGAGGGCAAAACCGCCGCGGAGGACATTTTGTTCCATCCGCTTGATGGGCATCGCATCACTGCGGACGAGATTGAGGAGGTGGCCCGCGCACAGGGTGTTGAGTTCCGGGAGGGCGATGTTCTTATCATCCGCACTGGTCTCACTGAGATCCTGGCATCACCACAGCCACGCGACCTGGCGAAGCTGCAGCTGAGGAAGATTATCCGGCATGCATGGTGTCGTGCACTCCGCCCGTTGGTTGTGGAACAAGCACTTTGCGGCCGTGGCAGGCGACTCTTGGGCCTTTGAGGCATTGATGCCAGTCAAGGAAGATGGCTTTCTCGACAGTGCAGAAGACTTAGGTGAGCAATCCTCTGTCTGATATGTTCTTCTCTTTGCACTCAACGTGCTCTAAAACCCAAGGTAGCATGAGATGTGCAACCTGCACTGACATGTGTGTGGCAACAGTGCTTCACACATAGCTGCTGGCGATGTTCGGAATGCCTATTGGAGAGCTATGGGACCTCAAGAGCCTTTCGAATCATTGCAGAAAGTCTGGGCGATACAGCTTTTTACTTGTCTCGGCACCTTTGAATATTCCTGGACTTGTGTGATCCCCGCCAAATGCGCTGGCTCTATTCTAAGCCGATAGTGATTAGCACTGCCATGCTGTAAAGAACGGAACTCAGACTACGTGGCCGAAAAGTGTTTCGGTAGGTCATTCCTGACCAATCCTTTCTAGCGAGACACTATTACCTAGTGCTTGTTAACTAGTGACCCTGGGTTCCACGTGTGAGAGACTCACGCAAGACCATCAAGCCATATATCAGGTAGCTCAAGCCACTGACGAGGAACATTTTATTCACGTATGGTTCAGAGGTCGATCACACAGCCTTACCCAGAATGAAGAAACATATGGTCACACGGGTACCCTGTGATCGAACCGAAAACCTTTTGAGAATCACAACAAATGCCATGGCGTCTTTAGTTGCTGAAGTTTTGAGGTCGATCCGGGTCATCACTCAAGTGCATCCTCTGGCGACTCAAGTTACAGCCCGCAGTTCAAGCTGTCGGATTAGAAGCTGCACTAGTTGTAGGGTTCATACGGTACCATTGAGTCAGCCATGACTTAGATGTGAGGTGGCCGGGTGTTCTGTGCTAGTGTACGGATCTTCAAGGCCAGGATAATGTGTGCTAGTTCAATATGTTATGTTGTCGTTGGACTGGCTCCATGTATTTCTTCATTTCTCAATCCAGTACCCATTCGCGAGCATCGGGACGCAGAGCGCCTCACATTTGTTCTGGCTGTCTTCATAAAGTTCACTGCCGCATGTGGTGCGCTTCACGCAACTTCACGCAACTTCACGCATGCCATCGCGAGAAGCGGTCAAGATGGACATACTATTCGAGTCTTCTGTCAATCGGACCGGTGATTATGGTCACCAACAGCTTTTCTACCAGCAGTGGAACGACATTCAGCTGGACGACCACATCAGCGAAGTCACCAGGCTCGTCGCAAGTTCTCCAAGCGACGTAATGCGCAAGACCTTCCCGTGGTCGCTCATATCGCTCGTCATGGTGTTTCTAATCTGTTCAGGCATCTGTTCAACATTGCATTTACGCAGCTTTGCAGGTCCTCGATTGGCAGTCTACACTCGTTTATGGCTCTGCCGGATGCTCGCGTCCACCAACTCGGCGCAGATTCTGGTCGACATCAATAAGAAGTACGGCCCCATCGCACGCATAGGCCCGAACCACCTCGTCACCGACGATCCGGACCTGACGAGGCGGATCCTGGCCGTAGGCTCGAAATGGCGCCGCGGGCCGTGGTTCGACTCCGTTCGCATCGACCCACGCGCGCCAAATATCGTCTCAGAGAGGGATCCTCAGAAGCACAACGCCATGCGGCGTCTCATGTCCGCTGGCTACGCCGGGAAAGACATTGAAGGCCTCGAAGATGTTTTCGACGAGCGTATTACAGAGTTCATCGAGCGCATCGACAAGTATTGGGTGTCTGACCCGGGACATACGCGGCCCTTTGACATTGCGAGGCGTGCTCAGTTCCTCACCATCGATACGATTACTCACATATGTCTCGGGCGGCCTATGGGCTTTGTTGAGTCCGACACTGATAAGCATAACTTTATTGCCACCATCGAGACGCAGCTGCCTATTGTTCAACATTTCTCTGTCCTACTATTTCTTAACACCGTATTTCGCTGGATCGCCATGGTGCCATGCCTGAGGAGGCTGGTTGTGCCTTCGTCAGCAGACAAGAACGGAATGGGTCTCATCATGGGGGTGAGTTGCAGATATATGGGCTGAGAAACTTGCAGACCAGTGCGCTGACAACATGTCTCGTCCTTCCACATGCAGTTATGTCGCAAAGTCATCAACGATCGGCTGAATGGAAGCGAAGTCCAGAAGCCAGACATGCTCGGATCTTTCATGAAGCGCGGTCTTACCCCCGACCAAGCCGAAATGGAGATTGCCATCTCCTTGTAAGATCCTTCCTCGCAGAAGCATTTTCCTGTTGCCACTAATAGCATGATGAAACAGAGTTGCCGGCTCTGACACGACCGCTACGGCCATCCGCGCCACGTTGCTGGCTATCATCTCGACGCCCACAGTCTATCAACGCTTGCGGCGCGAGATCACCTCTGCCGAGCAGTCGGGCCACTTATCCACACCCGTTCGCAACAATGAGGCAGCTGCCATGCCCTACCTGCAAGCCGTGATTCGCGAAGGTCTGCGTCGTTTGCCACCCATCGCGCAGCTGCGCGAGCGCGAGGCACCTCCTGGGGGTCTCGACCTGCCGGACGGCCGCCACATCCCCGGCGGCACGTTCGTCGGGCTCAACAGCTGGGGCACGCAGCTGAACTCCGTATTTGGCGACGACCCCCACGTGTTCCGTCCAGAGCGATGGTTGCCTGAGAGCTACGTCGGCGAACTGGACGGCGGCGTGGCGCAGCTTGCGGCCATGAACAAGGTGCAGGAGCTCATTTTTGGCCATGGCATGACGCGCTGTCTTGGAATTCCCATTGCCATGATGAACTTGAACAAGATATTTGTCGAGGTGAGATCACTGCTGTTTTCTTCGTTCCGATGAGACTGGGACACGACGGTCAAAACGACGTTTGCTAACTCTGTGTCCTTTAGCTCTTTCGGAGATACGATGTGCAGTGCATCAACAGCCAGAGGCCATGGACCAGTCTATGCTATGGTATCTTTTTCCAACGGGATTTTAATGTCCGCATCAGCAGAAGGACCTGACAGTTTGGGAAGTCAGCAGAAGAGGCACCTTCGTGTTGTAAGAGTAGCTTCAGTCGAGCACGTCAAGCACGCGTATTCGCGATCGAAATCTGATAACACAGCCTTTAATGAATTATTTGAGATTGGATGGAAAGTTGCCGTGCAGTTTAGGCACACTCAGGTCATGACTGTTTTATTCACCTCATGCGCTCCGTTCCAACGATCGAGCCGGTGCATAACACGAAGCACTCGAACTCTCCTATGTGCAAGATCTTTGGCACTTCGAAGCATATTGATATATGTAGACCCGCTGCTCTACTCTTTTCGGATCATCTATCTAGGTGTCTATGTCGTCGAACTTTCACCACCATACTCCTCAATCACACTCCTCGGTTCAACATACTGCCCCAGAGGCTGGTATGGAATGCTATATCCAAACGCCTTAGGCCCTCCGATATCAAGCCCTGCTTGAGTTTCCGTCCACCGTGGCGAACATCTGATTCCAATCACTGTGACACGATATCCATACTTGAATTCTGGAACCCCGAGTGCCCTGCCAGAACCATTATCTAGTCTGTTCGTTTGAAAGTCAGTCATCGCCTCCCATGCATGGGGTGGGAAGTCGCGGGACATTCAGCTCGATGCGGGTTGAGGAAGCGATAAAGAGCAGAAGTCAAACTTACATTGCAATTAGATCAGGGACGGACGCGATGATTTTCGAGGATCCATCCTCGGAGATATGCTCAGCAAAAATATTCTCATTCTTGAACGGGATTTTCATCGTACCCCCAGAGGCGAGGGCTTCCATTCGGTCGGTGAATCGATCTTCGTCTTGGTCGTCCTCGCCGCCAGCAGCAATGTGAACGGTTCCGTACGAGTGACCCTTGACCAGCCTCCGTTCAACGGCCACGATCTTGCCCCTGAACAGAACCTTCGCAGCCGCGGTACCTCCAGCTTCGGCGATGATAGCCTCCGCCGCAGTTGAAAGCCTGTTAGTGGCCTCGCACCTTGCGATGGCCCGGCCAATACGCCAGGCCAGGGAAACCGTGTTCAGTACACCATACTTCCTGACGTATTCGGTCTTGGTCGGCCGTGCAGCCATGCCCACGCGACTACCCATTTCTGCACATGACGCTCGGAGAGCCCTGTCCACGATCTCGTCGTCCGGAGCTCGGGTCATGATAATGCTCTTGCCGTCGCCAGAGTCTATTGCGCAAGGCACGAGCTCACCAGGAACGTGTACTGCTAATGTCGTCTGCCAGTATGTTGGGTACGCCCTGCCCATCCAGTCCCCGTCCACAACGGGCGAATCAAAAAAGCGTGAAGACCCGACGAGCATCGGCTCGAGACCATTTGCTCCGCCTATTTCTAGCCCCATGACGGCGTCAAATTTTTCGTGGTGCATGTACTCCATCAAGACTTGGAAGGCTTGCACCGTCTCGATGGACTGGAGTCTCTCGACTGACACGGCTGGCGAACCCATGTGGCCGCCCCAGTAGATCAAAGCATCATCCTTGAGATCTGAGTGGTCAATCACCCGCATGTTATGCCCTGACCGTAGCATGTCCCGAAGCTGAATCAGACTTGCGGCCGGACTGCCTCCTCCCGCACATCCAAGGACGTAACATCCATCCGCGAGCCAAGTGAGGTCGACCTCGCTCAAGAGCCACTCTGAGATGCCATCGGGATTCTTGTCTATCCGGGGACGATAAGTGGATGGATCCACTTTAACGGTCTCGACAGTCTTGACTTTCCAATTCTTGTGTTCCTCCACATTATCATCGAGATTTGCCAAGTCGATCTCTCCATTCGCCGAAAGAACTGGAGCACGGAAGTCAATATCTCCCACAGCCTTGACCATCGTCCGAACTTGGTTCGTCACGTATTGCAGAGGCATACTCTCCACCTCGGCGATACGAATACTGCTTTCCAGAGCTCCGGCCGCTAATGCTCGCTTCACAGCCAAATCTTTGGCGTATTGGATAGCCTGCGCCTCACTCTGCTCACTCGTATTCTGCACGATGTCAACACTGCCGCAAACTCGCGAGATTGCGGCCCCGACGGCGTTGGCCACGTCGTGGAACGGTGGGCGGATAACCTCAGAGGCACCCGGAATTTTGTCTAGCGCCAGTACGGCGCCTCCTCCGACTAGCAGCACAGGCATGGGGTCTGCTGAAGTTTTAATAACGTCGATGGCACCGTCAAGCAGCGCTTTCATGCGCACGCGGGCTGCGCTGACAAACTCTGGCGAGAGATGAGTGAGCTTGGAAGGATCCCCCATCTCGGCTGACCTCGAAGCCACCGCGATATCCGAAGCTGTGCAGTTGCGGCCGCCAAAGACAAGTGCCTCTTCCGTGAGAAGGTGGCCCACGGACTCGGGTCCCACCTGCACCTTTCCATCGACCTCTCGCACAAGCGATCCACCTCCCAGGCCAATCGAGTGCAAGTGTGGCATGGAATAGTTCACACGCACGCCTGCCACTGTCACGTAAGCAGACGCCTGTCTGGGCAGTCCGCTGGCGAGGATGACGCCCACATCACTCGTGGTGCCACCTATATCCACCACGATGGCAGACGTACCGCCGGCATCGAGGCCCGCTAAGTATGCTGCGCCTCTCATTGAGTTCGTCGCACCACTGGAGAAAGTCTTGATGGGGATTCTCGCAGCCGAGGCCGAGTCCAGGATCGTTCCATCATTCTGCGTGATGAAGAGAGGGCAGGACAGATTCAGCTTCTTCATAGCGAGTCGAAACTGTCCCACGATCTGGCGCGCATACGCCAATATGGATGCGTTCAGGATACTGGCATTTTCGCGCTCGAGGAAGCCTATGTTTGCCACTTCGTGTGAGCAGACCACGTCCACTTTGGGTCCTAGCTCGCGCAGGATAATATCTCTGGCCTTTGCCTCTTGGTGGAAGGTCTCGTCGATCGGTGAGAATACGCCAGCGACGACCACTGCAGTTATTCCGAGTTCCTTGATTTTGACACATTCGCGCACAATCTGTTCCTCTTTTATGGGGGACTCTTCTGCTCCATCGCTATTGATTGTCAGAACCGGGACAAGGCTGAGTTGTAATACAAAAGATTTAACACACTCAAAATGTGCGCTCCCGTTTTATCAAGAAAATGTTAACTTACATATGCAGACCACCATTCACAATCCCACAATACCCTTTCAAAATAGCCGCCAAGTCCTCTGGGAAGTCCGCAAATGGCGGCACCTCGCGCAGGAATGAACGAGACAGCCGTATCACGGCGACTTTGCGCAGGCGGCGGGCATCCCGTTCCACGACACTGTTGATAAAGTGTGTAGTCCCGACCGTCACGCTGGCGATCCGCGCCGGGTCGATGCCGGAGCCGGCGGCAAGCACCGCTCGAACAGCGCTTTCGATGCCCGAGGTTGCGTCGGGCGTGGTAGGAGTTTTCTTGAACGTGATCACACCTCGATTAGGGTCTCCGCTGGCTGCGAGAGCGACATCGATAGCCACGGCGTCGGTGTTTGTGCCCCCAACGTCGACTCCTATGCGAATTGTCTTTTCTGAAGGCATGGTCAAATCAAAAGTTGCGCCGGATGCGGGTCTTCGGCTGGTGAACCTTGGGGACGCAATATCAAATTCCACCAAAGGAATCAGCAACCCACGAAAATCCGCGGAACGCCGTTTATACGCAGAAATCTGGTGCTCTTCCGGTCGCGGTAGTTCCGCCAGTCTAATCTGAATCGGAGGGCTTATCTTCCCGGCAGGGGAGGCAGTTCTGTCCGCTCCGCTCACACGGCGAGGGGCGGGGAAACAGTGCTGGGGACTCCCTTCGTCTTGATCTTGAAGCACGGCGGACTAGATTGCTTTTTGCGCAAAAAGAGATCGGCGAAAACTCAACGGGATCTAGGTATAAGGTTTCAAATGATCTCGGACCTGACATCCCAGATTGATAAACGTTATCATAGTTTGAAAGTGCTTGATAGTAGTTCGTAGCCAAGGATCCAAGATGATAAGTGTACCGGTTGACGGAACGCTGCCTTGGACTCGGGTCCATGCTGCCCTGCGCTCTCTTTTCTGCAACTCCCACCAAATGTGACGTGATCTTCTTTACTCCTCCAGCTCGAAGTCACGTCTCAGAGAGCGTGCCATCCAAGTTGCCCACCATGAAAATAGCATTTATGAATTGGGCACGCCTGCCCAGCACCGACCGCTCACTTTCCAATGTATGGATAAACTCGGATATCCGCCCTTTGCCTCCCTCCAGAAGGACCTGGAATACCATGACGTTCATCTCTTTCTGGCTCACAAATCAAATAGCCAGTATGTTCCGACGTCTTCTGGCCAAGCTATTGGAATGTGACACATTGGACTGATGCAGACCGACAGTATCCAACTGGCAGATCGGAGGATCGCTGGTTGCCATAGGTCTCAGCGTGTGGCAGGCAATATTAGCCACTCTAATCGGCAAGATCATCATTTCTCTGGTCGCGATCTTCAACGGCTACGTCGGTGCCGAATGGCAGTGAGATATGGCCACACAACCTGTATGTGCCGTTCACAGAGCTAATTCGCCTCTGCAATTAGCATAGGCTTTCCTGTTGTGTCTCGATATGTGTGGGGCCTGTACGGCTCATTTTTGCACATTGTCCAGCGGATCATCCTGAGTCTGGTCTGGTTTGCAGTGCAATCATGGACAGGCGGGTTGTGCATCTCCGTCATCTTGTCGGCTCTATCGCCCGGCTTCTACTCGCTACCTAACGTCTTCCCGGTCGGCTCAAATCTCGAAACCAAGCAGTTCATCGGATGGATATTGTTCAACGTCCTCCAAGCGCCGCTGCTGTACATACCCCCGCACCGGATCAAGAGCGTGCTGCACATCTTCAACGCCGGCGCGGGCATCACGCTGATCGCGATGATGATCTGGGCTTTGGCTGAGGCCAAAGGGGGAGGGCCCTTGCTTTCCAAGGGCTCCACACCGATGAGCTCCAGAGAGTTGGGCTGGGCTATTGTCTCTGGTGTCACTACAGTGATTGGAGGCATAGCAGTGGGCCTGACTAACGCAAATGATTATTCTCGCTTCGCAAGAAGGCCGGGTGACCAAGTCTTTGGACAATGGTTTTCGATTATGTGAGTCTAGCTTTTACCCAGTTTGAACAAAGCGGTTTCTTGAAATGATTCCTGATACTTTGTAGTATTTTCGGCACATTATTCCCATTGTTCGGATGTCTCGCGGCGTCGGCCACTCAGGGCATCTATGGAGAGGCTATATGGAATCCGCGTAAGCCTGACCCTTCTTCCGACCGCTACTTTCAAGCTTTCAAACTAACTCCTTCGATAGCGTTGATCGCCCAAAAATGGCTGGACGAATCATATAGCTCTGGAGCTCGTGCTGCGGCGTTCTTCGCTGCTGTGGGTCTGCTCATGATCCAGATCGGCATCAACGTCGTTGACAATGCCTACAGCACAGGCATGGACTTAGCCGGTCTTTTCAGCTCATATATCAACATCCGAAGAGGCGCATACATCGGACTCATTCTAAGCCTGGCCCTCTGTCCTTGGCAACTGCTGAGCTCTGCGGCAGTCTTCCTCTCCGTACTGTCAGCGTACAGTGTGTTTCTCGGCCCCATTGTCGGCATACAGGTCTGTGACTATTGGCTCGTGCGGAGGAGGAAACTCAAGCTGTCAGAGCTGTATCATCCGAGACCCGAGGGGATTTACTACTTCGTCCACGGTTTCAACCCGCGAAGCTTTTTGGCCTGGGTCTGTGGTTTTGCCACGCAACTGCCTGGGTTTGTGGCCAATGTTTCCCCGGAAAGTGTACAAGTTGGACAGGCTTGGAATGAGCTGTTCTACCTGGCCTTTCCGCTGGGCTTTGCCATTTCATTCTGTGTTCACTACTTTCTGAACTACATATGGCCACCCATTGGTCTTGGTATGATGGATGAGGCGGACTACTTCGGGACTTTCGAGCCGGACGAAGCACTCAGGCTCGGTGTTGAACCACAGAACGAAGGCGTAGTGGATGCTGCAATCGAAGGCGTGAGCTCAGGGACTCATCTTGAGAATGATGGGCAGCGTCAAGATATCAAGTCATGAGCAGTAGCGTAGTGCAGGTTGCACATATGTACAAACAATTTCTAATGTGAACTCTGCTCAATGAATGGATTGAACTGGAGTCAAGCGTGAATAGTAGTGTCTTCGAGCTGCGAAGTCAGAAGCTTCATAAGCTTGACAAGACAGTTGGTGCAAAGGGCACGTAGGTCACGTCAACCAGACCACGTCCAGGCATGAATCTTGGAGCATTGACAGTCAAGATAGAGAGACCAATGATAGAAAATTACTGAAATTCAATGGTTGGCATCAAGGTATCCTATCCAGAACCCGATCATAAAAGCTGTTGTACAAATGAAAATCCTCCTGCATTCATAACACAGACCCCAAGCCCCGTTTCAGGGAAGCCTAACGGACAGCAGTAACACAATAGAAACCGTCAACACCCAAGGACCGTTACCCTCTAGAAATTTGGCTTCGCCTCAGCACATTGTTAAAACGCCTGCCCAGCACCATCCGGCCCACCAGATACAATCTCAAACTCCTGCTCCTTCGCCCCACTGACACCCGCAAATCTAAACAGTGGCCCAGTCTTGACCTTCACAGCCGGTACCGTAGCACCCACAACATCAGACGTGTTCGCCCGTTTCGGGCCCCTCGGTGGCGCAACCGTGACAGTCTTGACCTGCCCGGTCTTGATCCGCCGCAGAGCGCCCACCGGTGCGGCCGGCAGTGCTTTAGTGGTGGTGGCGTTGCCGGCGCCGAACATCTGCGAGATGGTGTCGGCAGCGACGACGATGACTTCTTTCTCGTCGTTGCGGGGCGCCTGAATCGCGTCTTGGACAGACGCCGTAGGGTTGGAAACGACGTTGGCAGCAGGCATCTCCTGCCGCGCAGCGAGCAGAGCCTTTTGCTCCTCGTGATACATCTTGTTGAACGCAGCAATAGCAATCTTTTCATCATCCGCCTTGCTGGGATACAGCCGCAGCACCGGCTTATCATCTCCCTCCTGCGCCGATGGATGCGGCGTCTTGGGCCGAGCCTCGTCGGTGGCGAGCTTGCCAGTCTTGCTGCTCGTCGGCGCGAACGGCACAAGACGCTGCTTGAACGACTGCACAATCTCCGCGGCTCCGTTCGCCGCCATTCCCAGGCTGTCCTTCTGCAGCTGCGGCGGACTGATCGTCGGGCGCCACACAGAGGGCGAGTCAGAGCGCTCGCTGCTGGAGGCCAGGCGATCGCGCCGGTGCGGACGGCGGCCGCGCTCGGGCGAGGCGGTACGGTCGCCGCCGAAGCCGATGGAGCGCAGCGCTGTGTCTTTGACGCGGTCGGCGAGGCTGTCGGTCGTGCTGATGGTGGAGGCGTTGGAGGCGTTGCGGTGGTGCTCGGGGCGGCGGCCGGCGGTGCGAGAGCTGACACTGCTGGATTTGCTCGGTGGGGAGGATGACACTGCTGATGAGCTGGTGGAGGAAGCTACTGAGGGCTTGCGTGCCGGGGTGCGGCGTGGTGGAGGGGGAGGCGGTGGTAGCACGTTGCCGAAGGAAGAGGTGGAGGACTCTGAGCCGGATCGGGAACGATCTGTAGTCCTGTCGCTGGAGGGTGTAGACGGTCGTCCGTCCTTGGCAGTAACACCCTTGGCTCGCTCACGTAGCGAGTCGAGCTCGCGGCGGTTGCTCTCTCCGGGAGGGATCGTCCGAATGATGCCGTTCATCCGGTTCTGGGGAGGGGACAGACTGCCCTCCCTGCTGGAAGGTGGCGTGATGGTCGAGGGCTGAGGCATCGGGAGCGCCTTGGGAAGCTTGCTATCCGCTGCAGAGGACTGGTAGCTGGTCGCTGGGAGCAACATGTTGTCCGGCTCGGCGGCCTTGTAGGTGGCAGCTGGAAGCTTGAAATCGGGCGACCTCTCTGCGACGCGCCTGCGGTTGACTGCACTCTCGCTCGCAGATCTGTCAAAGTGCACGCGGTGAACGCGACCCATGTTCAGAGGCTTTGGCACCAGAGGGACAGGCGTCTCGTTGGTGTTGCTTGTGTTGTGCGCGTGGTGTCTTGGGTGGCGGGAGTATTTGCCCGTGGCGGCGTCGTAGTAAGGCGCTGGCAAGACAGATCGGCGCGAGTGGGATATCTCGAGCAGAGGCTGATCGTAGATGATGGGAACGTCTGCGCACATAGGGCAAGACAGGACCATGCGGTCTTCTCCTTCAGCCAAGGCCATCTCTTCCTGCTCTTGAGGAGAACACCAGTGCCTCAGGTGAGCTTTGGCCGTGCACTTCTCTCGGCGGATGAGGTAGTGCCTGTCGGGCTCCTCGCACCCTTCGTAGCCTAGATATGTGAATTTGCACATTTTGTCGTTGTTAAGGAGTCGTGTCTTGTCGTTGGGAAGGTCTGCAAAGAAATGACCAGACAGACTGGGAGGCCTGGGGTAAGGAAAAGCTCTGATCGGAGCTCAACTATCGGTCTCGGTGATATCGCTCAGAGTAGGTTTCAACGCAATGGTGTCTTGGACTCAATCATTGGAAAACGTTGATGTTGTTGAGCGCGTAACGCAATGGAATCTTGATTGGTATCGAGCACCCCCCACTACAAACCTTCTTAGGCCAACTGTTATATCCTTCGGCGGCGATCTCTTCTTCGCCTGCACTTGCAAGTGAAACGAGCACGTCACTTGGGCCATGGTGCTTGTTTCGACGGCCATGATAGAAACGACCCGGCGAAGTCGGCCGGTCAGCGGCGCCGGGACGGTCGACGCTGGGCTTCAAGCAGGCAACAAAACATGCTGAGTGAGTTGCCGCAGACAAGAAACTTGAGCTCGACCGCAGTGTCGACCAAAAGGACAAATAACTGGCTTTGTCATGCTAGCAGCAGTTTCGCGAAGGGCCAGTGCTGACTGTGCTCCAGTGGCGTCCATGCGTTCGCTGTTCGCGATCGAGCAGACCCGATCTTTGTCCAAGTGTAAGTCGGGAGCACGGCCGGCGATGACATGAAGACAAAACACTAAGTCAGCACCACTGGGTGGGAGGCTCCAGCATTTGTTTCGTTTCAAGCTTGACCGCGTTGCCCGGCTTCGTCAGTGGTCGGTCCTCATCAGTGGTAAAGATGAAGCCGTTTTGAGAAAGGCGCGAGCATGCGGCTGACGGTGAGCCCTTCTGTGGCCTCTGCACTAACGGAGGTGCTGGGAAGATGTTGGGGAAACTGCTAGTGGTAAACATCTGAAGGCCGTAAGCTGACCCGATCTGGTCGCCAAACCGGCCCGAACGAAGACTGCCGGCATTGCTGAGTGCTATTTTTAGACAACGGCCATCTCATGGTTCGAAAGAAGTTGTGACAACCAGTGAACCTCTGTTGACGCCATCAAGAGCTTGGACAACTTACTGTAGTATGGAAGAAAAGAGATGGGATGCACACGAGAGAGGCTTATCAGCCTTCGCAGCCCTGATCTCGCTTTCCAAATTTTGACATTCTCTCAATGTCAAAGCCACTTGGCATCTCACGTCAGTTCATCTCAACCGCTTATTAGCTGATACAGGTCACCACGCCGCCGGACAATACACCACCCATGCCTGCGTGGCATCCGCAGGCCACGGCAAATACACTGCCACCGATGATGCTCGAAACAGACCCACGTCTGTCATGTCAGCACCTTGATGATCTGTTCCCGATCCATTGCCTCGAGCAATGGCCAGTCTTCTGTCTATGGATACAGCAGCACCCTGGCCTATAAGCCCGTGTGCAGAAAGCGGGAGACCAAGCTCATCCAACTTGCCGGTAGCCTGACCTTCCCAGTCGTCAGCAAGGTAGGAGTCGTTGACAATGTCGGGTCGTTGTGGTATCAAAATGGGGCCATAATGGAGCTCGGAGAGCCGCTTGTTGGGACCGACATCCCGCCAGAAGACAGGCCAGCATTTGTGCGACAAATGGTCACCTTGGTCACGAGATTGCACGAGAAGGGTATCGTACACGGCGATGTGAGGTTGGAGAATTTCGTCACAAGACCTGGAGATGGTAGATGCATGGGAGTAATCGACTTCTCCACAGCGCTCATGGAGGATGACAGCGACCTTGCCTCTTGGTCACCAGCTATATCGTCGCCAGCGTACACCTCGCTAAATCGACGACAGGAGGATAGCCCGTTATCACCTCCGGACGAGGACTTTGCCTTGGCCGTGGCCATCTGGGCTGTGTTTGCTGGCAAGAAGCCCACGGATAGCCTCTTCAACTCCAACGATAAGACGATGCCAGACTTAGCCAAGATTATTGACAAGGAGCTATTTTGTACCGTAGTCGACATACTGGCGGACGGGGGCCTCAACGTTGAGCAGACCGGCGCATTGTCTCAGCGAAGTGCAATGGGGATCGAGAGGGCCGTTTCGTTCCCGCCGAGCCTTTTTGGTGCTGATCCTGATGGCTCGGGGAAGACCATCGCTGTGAAACCAAAGCCTCAGATTTGCCCCCACTGCCTGGAGATCGCCATGGCGGGCGACGAAAATTCTGTAACTACGAAGCTTCAACATCTCGCGGGAATTCGTGTCATTGGTATGAATGATTATGCAGTCCAGTGGCTGCAAGAGCAACAGATGGTGCCGGAGTCGTGTGTCCGCGGTCAAGTCGAACTTTCGCCAACTCGCGACTGTTCAATGGGAGCTTCTGTCCAATAACACGGCCTGCGTATCAAGACAGCCATACTAAATCTCGATGTCGAAGCTGCCGTGTGGTCAACGATTAACAATGACACCAGCGAGATCGCATCGGTCGCCGAAGAAGACCGCGTCCCTGGCCGAGGGTGCTCGAATACGGTGCTCCGGGTCCCGACCTCGTCATTGGCCAAGTCACAAGCGGAACCGGGTTGTGAGCTCGTGAGCGGGTCGCCAGGTGCCGCTTCTCTAGACCACAGTCCAAATTCTGGCCCGTCGAGCGTGCAGAGGACCATGAGCTTCTGGTCTGAATCGTCCTTCGAGTCGTGGGGTGGGGACAGGGAGACGGATTTCCGAGACGACAACGTCGACGAGATCATAGAGCTGGGGAAATCGTCGGAGCCTCTGACTTCCACGCCAATGATGCCAGATGTCCGCGATTGAGCTCGAGCCTGAACATCGTCACAATGGGTGGTGATGTTGGCGGCGGAAGAGGCATTTTGACGAAAGCGGGACCCAACTTGAGGACTCATGGGAGTTCACAGGTCAGTTACGAGTTTATCTCAGGCCTCACAGCCGTTGAGGAAGTGTGATGTCCGCGAAAGAACGCATGACTGTCCATCACGAGTCTCGATCTCGAGGGATTACCGTCGCTCATCAGCTTGGACGTGGCGACGTTCCCGGCAGAGCGGGTGGGCAGCCACGTGGGAGCAGGGATCTAAAGATAGATCCTTGCTCGGGCTGTACAGGGGTACCCCATCGAGCTAGGAAGCACTTCGGTACCCTCTACTGTAGTAGTTGTAGTAGTAATGGCCGCGTGAGGTCGATCATGGAAGTGCTCAAAAGCTTGATCAGTACTCCATAATTTGTTTGTATTTGAACGAACACATTAGTCACGAGAAGTTTGAGCAAATGAGTTGAAATCGTCAATCTCGAGGCCATGCGTCCGTTTGACACGGCCTCACAGAGGTACAGCAAGATGGAGAGCATTACCTCAGCATCGCCACCATTCAAACGCCAAAAATCGCTCGAGGAATGAGAAGCGAAGTTGGATATCTTGGTGATTTGAAAGGTTTCGTCTCTGCAGGTAATGAGCCTATTACTTGAAAACGCCATGCATCGCCATCTACGCCCGTGACGGTGCACTATATATGTGCCTGTTCCCTCACAGGCCTCACTGCGGTTCAGTCGATTACCCACAGATCCTTTTTAATGCCTTAGGAAGTTCAAGCGCACATCCAGTGCTGCTGGGTCTCTCAGCAATATGGAGCAAGCTATCTAGCACTTGTCAACGACAGTCACACCAACGGCTGCCGCTTGAACCGCCCGGCTTTAAGCATCATCAATAGCAGCATCGGCACTGAGAACACCAAGCATAATTAGCGTTAAATATCTCCGCAACTCAAGAAGAGGCACAACTTACGCATCACCTCCAGCAAGAGCATCCGCAATATCCTGCAATCCCCCCTTTACATCCGCCTGGCCCTGCTCCGACGGTGCTTCTCCAGCAATTATGGACACTGCCAAGGCTTGAACCCTATCCTGAGCACGGTCTAAGCCCGCTTGTGCGAGAGCTGATGCGTCGGCGTCATCGATGCCATAGAGTGCGGTGCCGACGCTGGCGAGGGCACTAAGGATCGAGAGCCGTGCTGCGCTACAGACTCCGTCGTCTTCTTGGCGGCGTATGACGGCTCCGGAAGCGGTCAGGGCGATGAGGGTGGCGAGGAGGAGCTTGGCGACGAACATGTTGGTGGTTTGTGGGTTTTGGTAAGGTTATGAAATCAAACAATAGACTACAGGAAAGAAAAGACACAGGCGTGTAAGCATCGGGGGCAGAAAAAGGAATGCTGGACTAATTGAAAGTAAAAGATGAGTAGGACTAGGAAATTACTGCCAGACGTTACATTGTGCAGACGTGTAAATCTCGATGACACTCCACTCCCGCTTGCATTCACCGAAGTCTATATTCGAAGCCAGTCTCGACACCAAGAATACGTTCTTCTGTAACGCTGCGGACGATCATAGCCCAGCGATGATAACTGATCTGCTGGCTGAGCACACGTCGTGGCCAAGGCGTCTCGACTCTCTCCGCATATCTCGCAGGGTCCTATTTTCATTCGTAGTGGTTTTGCCTTTGAATAATGCAATGCCAAGTATGTCTTGCTGCTGCGTTAATGTAAACATTATACTTGCGGAAGGGCAACTATTACCTGGAGGCAAAGCGTAAAGCCCTGTTCGATCGAAAGCGGCAATTCGATATGAGTTTTGGAGCCCGATAAGTTAACTTTGCTTTCTATTCGTCACGAGATTCGTGTATGTAAATGAGTGAAGACTGAGAAGCATGTCCACTTGTAGCCTGACCTACGAAGAAGTTGATAGCAAGGTCTAGAGTAGAATCGTGACGCAGGCAAAACCGGACTGTCGCTGACGTTGACATGGTGACAAGACTCTACGCTGCAGCTCAACTGATGTAGTATGAGTCCTAAGTGAAATCCTGCCCGCAGGTGCTTGTATAAAAATGAGAGAGCAACCGCACTGGACATTGTCTGGGACACGAATTCAAAGAGCACTCACATATCGTCGCAGCCTTGTTGCATGCTTGATATACAACGATTTGAAATGCTTCTACTATCCTTTTGAAGTCTAGTATCTATTTGTGCTCTGGACTTTTAGAACGATCTCAAAATCTAGGTGTCAACACCAACTCCGCAAATTTATCCATCCCACCCCATGTGAAAACCGTAGGGCGGCAGGATAGCGGACGCAGAGCTGCCATGCGAATTCTTGCCCATGTAGATGCAACGGTCCATCCTCAACATTCCGCTCATACCACGGTATAACTCACCCTCGATGTCCCTTTACTCCTTGAGATCTTCTTCACCTTCGTCTCCCTACACAAGTCCGTCGAATCCACATGCGTCCCTCCACATGGATACACCTCGGCCCCAACGATATTCACGACACGGAACTTCTCGCCCGGAGGAGCCAAACTCTTATCCGGTATCAACCGCTCCAGCCCATTCTTCTTGAAATCCTCCTCATCCCACCAGTCAATCTCGACAGCCATCCCCTTCGCCACATACTCATCGACCTTCTTTTGGATCGGCTCCTTCCACTTGCCCTCAATCAGCCCCGCAAACTCACACGCTGCCGATTCCGGGAAATGTGACGCCTTGAGCTCATCAAACCCCTCGACCTCCGCCATACACAGGTGCCGCACCGCAGCGCCCAGCACATGGCCCGCGGTGTGCAGCCGCGAGTAGAGCAGGCGCTTGTCGGCATCGATGGCCTGCTCGACCTCCTCGCCTGCCGTGAACGGGCTGCTGCCGCTGGTGAAGCGGCCGAAGTGCAGCACCTGGCCGTCGTTGACGGCGTCCGTGCGCACGGCTTGCACGTCGAAGACGTCGGTGCTGCGCGTCATCGTACCGACGTCGGAGGGTTGGCCGCCACCTTGCGGGTGGAAGATTGTCTTTTCAGTGACGATGACATGGTCCGCGTCGGAGCCGTTCTTGAAGAGCTGGCGGTTGGTCTCGTCAAGGGAGGGAAACGGGTGGATGGCGGTGATAAGGGTGGGGAGGGTGGTGAGCTTGGCGTTGTGGTGGAAGACCAGCTGGGTGCGCGCTGTTGAGGCCATGGCTGCTACTCTGGCAATAGGCAACATGAGCTTGAAAGGATAATGAGAGCGACCGGTCGCTTTTGGCGTAAGTGTCTATAGGTTCGGTAGTGGAAGCAAATTGATGCGCGTTTGCGCGATGAGGATGAGATCAATGGATTTATCCGTGGCTGGGGGGCCCTTGCACTCTCTGAGATAGTCACCTCCGAGATAATCATCTGTGGGATAATCACCTTTGGGATAATCACCTTTGGGATAATCACCTTTGGGATAATCACCTGTGGGACATTCGCCTTTGGATGATTACTTGTGGGATAATCATCTTCTGCATAATCGTATTTGGGAAGCTTGTCTTCGATACCCCCCCCCCAAGGTGCGTTTACAAATTTTGAATATGTGAAGGTGGACTCCCTCACTCGCCTATTCGGAATTCGCAACCACGGAAGGGGGGGGGGGGCAACTTTGGGGAGCAAGCGCGCATATAATTTCCACATGAATTATGTGCCTCTTCCACGCATATGGCACTTCACTCATTTCCAGAACCGATCGCTACGACCAGGCGACATCTTGGGGGAATTTGATTTTCATTTTTTCCTTATTATCGCAGTTTTTCAACATGCCCTCGCAACCTATATTCCATATTAGAGAGGCAGACAGCTCATTTGGCGACGACCATTTCGTCCTGGCCGCTTTCGACTCCGCTCTACCATATCTGGCCTCCATCGGCAGCCATGAGATGTGGGGCCTCACGCCTTTCACCGAGCGAGACGGCTGGGCTGCCGAGACCACACAACAAGTCAAAGCCGCCGGTAATTACCGTTTGACAGGACTGGGTGAGCCACTTCGCATTCTCATTGTGGAGGCCGAACTTCCGGCCGAATTAGCAGAGGGGCTACTCAAGTCCGCCGGTGAGCGCCACAAGCTTCACATGCGGTTGAGGCCTGATGATGGCAAACATGTGGTATCCCTTGGGTTTGCTATGGTCCGCGAAGACTGCATTCCCCAATACCTTTCATCGCAAGGGCACCTGGGTGTCTCAGATGAAGATCGAGCTTCGTGTATCTACATCGAGGCGATGGTGACGGACCACCGCTTAAGCAGCAATCTACGCAAAGGCTCGGGCGCCGCGCTCATCCAAGGAATCAAGGAATATGCGCAGGTGACGAAGAGGAGGGTACTCCTCGTGGACGCATGGGCAGGCAATGATAGAGGCCTTGTGGGGTGAGTTATGCTTCCCCTCTCCCCGTTTTCCAGAACCAGGGAAAGTGAAGTGTGCGAGACTACAAGACTGAATACTTCTCCACAGTTACTATACGCAGCAAAGTTTTCAGGCTGTTGGTGACTTCCAGCTACCGAGGGAAAACAAAGCGCCCTGGCTGGGAACGCTGTTGAGAATGCAGGTGGCGGAATAGACGCACATGTTGTGTAAAATGCCTTGCTGCTTAGAAAGTCCATCAAGATTCCGGGAGTCGGTCTATCAGATCAGAAACCGAAACTACCTACGCATACCACCAACAATAGCTTTGGTGATTATTGTTGCCGCCTCGTCTGTTGTGGCTATAATCTGCGCCGCACGCGTAGCAGAACTCGAACTTGCACTGTGTGCCTGGTGATAGGGTCTGTGATTCCTCTAGCAAGTTTCACCAGAGGCGAGGAACGCGTGGGTGAGCTTACAAGTCATATGATCACATCCCGCGGTCTTCTCAATAACACACCCACAGCCTGGACAGGTTTGCGGTAGTTGGCCTATCTTCTGCAAGCTACTTTGCTCCTGCCTCGCTGCTTTTCGTATAACTTGGTGTCTTGATTCTTCTGCTTGTCTCGCCTTCTCGCATTGAACACGTTCAGCCTGCTCCCTTTGGCGTTTGTGCCAGACCAAAAACTTGCTTGTATTGTTCTGTCTAAGCCAAAGGTCTTTTTTAGGGGCTAATTCAATTTAAGTGCATTTGCGTAGTCCGGCCTCCGGATATATGTACTGCCTCAGAAACCCGTCTCACTAAAGTGGAGACCTAAATCAACAGTTTGAGAGTCCCGAGTTCTGTTCACGCTCGGCCACCTTGGTCGCCTCTTTGGCCTGCTCTTGGTCTAAGAGACTCTTTGAAACTGGTCACTAGTTCGTCGAAAGCACAGTACTACGTAATTCGTACAACTTACCTGGTCGTATGACCTATCGGCTTCTTCTTGCTCCTCCTACTTTTGGCGCGCCTTTCACTCACGCCGCTCAACTAGTTCATTGTCGATATCAATCTGTCTCCGGGAGTTCTGGGGATACTTCACAGCCCGGTAGTCGTCCCGGAATAATACCTAATCTACCTATGTAGGAGGATGCCCGCGGGAGACATGTCTGTATGAGCACAAATTTCGCCGGGCAAAGCGACACCGCTTTCTCCCCAGTCCACTGTTATAACCAATAGTCTCAGCAATTTGGATTTCATCCTGCTTGTAAGTTGTTGCCTGATATGCAACACAGATTCGTGAGAGGCGAAAAAATGGCTCAAGGCAGTGGTCATCTATGTACAGTCCGCGTACCTAACTTTGCCGTCTGCGACGCTGTTCAACCACCGGCTTGAAGACTATTGTCCGCTGCAGATACCACGACATGCACGCCAGAGCGCCACGACGGGTTGATACCGATTCTACCAAACCCAGCTTAGCCATATGAACCCCACTCAAATCCCAGAACCCACTTGAAGTCAGCCCGAATAAGCCTATCCAAAGTCCAGGGTATCAGGCTGATCCAAGTCTATAGGTCAAGCCGGCTCGGGCTTGTTTATTAGGTTGATGAGCCAGGTTTGCTAGACTTGTCCCATCGGTCACACTGTACGTCGACTCGTGGCCACTAGCTCACCGCTAGCTATTTCACTCGGGGCAATCACGTCCAATGAGATGTCACTGGACGTATTCCGCTTTCTCAAGTCAGCGATGCAAGGAAAATACCTGATGCCGATAGCCAACGCTTAGGGCATGAAAAGCATCAATATCAATGAGCGGAGGCTTTGGCACGGACGGAATCCTGACTTCAGCGCCAGCAACATACCGGCGATGATGGCCGGCTGTGGGTCGAGGTCTTTGCCAGTGTCTTGAAGAATCTTGCTGGTGAAATGGCACTCGGGAGCTGTATTTCCGCTCGAGCATGAGTCTGCCTGTCTACCGCTCGGATCGTTGTCAATCACTTTGAACTCTGAGCCTTTCAACCAAAAGAAGCACACCAAGGCTTCAACAGCACCGCACATGTCACATACATCCTGCGAGCCTTACGTTTGCCTTTCCATTACAATGGTCAGTCGCTGGTGAATAGCGCTGATTGGCCAAATCGCACTGGTGCATGCAACGCAGCTCATTGTCTATGCAGATGCGGATCTTGCCCGGCGGGTTCTGGTGTAGTCTACAGGTGATTGCTTCTGGGGTCTCCGTAGTACTATCACCAGCAGTGTGAACTAATTTTGTCGCTCCGCAGTCCCCAATTTGTGATTCGGCTCAAGCTCTTTGGTCAGATCGTTTCGGACAAGTCTTCACATGATGAGATGATAGGGAAGAAGACGACGCCGAGTTCCCGATCAATGAAGAGGCACAAGAGGCTTACAGCTCCGCCCGCCTTCCAACCAGCTACGCCGTGTTGACTATGTTCTTCGCGGCGTACACCGCTGCCACCATACAGACCGTGCTGCACAGCTGGCAGGATTGGAAGAAGAAGTCCCTGTCGATCAAAAGATGGCTTCAAAAAGGACCACTGGTGCCAGAATTCCCCTACCACCTTCAAAGACTTCCACAAGCGTCTGATGCGCGAGTACGACGACCAACCCGAGTCGTGGTGCATGGCCCTCCTCGCCGTACACTTCATTTTAGCCTGCGTGTCCACAATTTACAACCCGACTGGCTTCCCCGTCTGGGAAATCTTCTTATCCATGATCATGGCGATGACGAAGAACGAACTCACGCGCAAGGTGATAGCCTAGCTGATCTCCGGATAGGCGACGGCCGGCAAGCCCGTTGCGAATATGATCTTCAAAGTACCGAGGCACGTCGCATTCGCGTAGCCGATCCACTCTGCGTTGGTCTCAAGCTTGCAAATCACACCAAGGTCTCTCCGAGCTCGTCTCCATGCTTTGGGTGACCGTCTGGGGGTCCTTGGTCATTGGTATCGACGACTGGCAGCTCAGCAACGTTGCAAATCTCTGTGCTAACGCTGCTGTTGATAAGATTACGTACATGTTCTGGTACGTCGACCACATTCTTTGTCCAGAAGCATCAGCAGAGGCTAATCCTCACAGAACAGGCACTTCGACCTTCACCGCATCCGTGATGTGGGGCGTCGTCGACGCCCAGCGCACCGTCAGTGACAGCTTCTACATCCCCGGCTTCCTGGGCGGGGCCCGCCGTGTCTCGCGCGATATCATCAACCTGTACTACGTCGCGAGCCTGTACCCAGCGCACGTGTTTTGACGTGTACATGGAGCAACAAGATCTGGGGTGATGATAAAAGTACGCCCTGGTTCTGACGACGTCGTTCCAGGTGGCGGCTGCGGATATCCGGTTGAGCTGAGATGGTGGGGAGATAATGTGCCCGCATGCGGCTGTTGATGTCGGTAGCAGCCATATCATCAAGGGTCTTTTCTGATGTTGGACATTTCTGAGGCCTGAGACAGCTCAAAGTCCTAATGAGATCCACTGAAATTGCCGATTACTGCAGTTGAAGAAATTGCTATCCATGGATGTGACTTAATATTACCCGATTGGGAAAGTGGTAGTAAGCCTAGAATACTAATACGTATCATACTGCACTTGTACCTAGGTACTTAGCCAGACGGCCCAGAGTATAAATGCTTGTACATCAGACGAGAATACATGCATTGTCACATGACTTGCTCCTGCTCGCCTTGGTGCTCTCTTCTGTTTGGTCAGGATATGACTTTATTGTTCTTAGTCTTTGGGTAGATCCGGCTTCCCGAGTTCCGCCGGCGCACACACGGGCATGCTAACCACCTGCTCAGTGGCCAGCGGGAAAACGAAAAAAAAAAGGACGACAGGGCTATTGGCCACCGTGACATTGCCACCGCGCCCGCAAAGCAAGCTGTGTTCGGTGCTCTCATGAGAGATTCCAGGTGCAGTCTACGCAGCGCACAGGTGCCCTACTGATGTTTCGGGGAACACACGTGGCTTGGCCAGACAGCCAATCAG